>CAUJRU010000338.1:600000-779275 GCA_963277665.1 Viscum album
TGTGATATCCCTCCACTAGGATGGATGCTCCCACAATTTATATATTATAAAATAATTCATAAAAATTATTTTTGTGGCTCATATTTATACACATATGGAATGGTAATGGTGTATTCATATAATTTCTCTTTATAAGGTCCTTTATACCATATTGGAGTTATATAGGAACCGTCCTAAATTGAAAAAAAATCTTATCATATCTCTAAATTTATCTTATTTATATCCTTTTACTTCCTCTAATGACTGCTCTAATAAATATTCCCTTTATTGTGCTATGAAAGGTATATTGTTGCAAAACACACTCCCACCATGTCATCTACTACATAGTTATACTTAACACCTTTGTATAAGTTATTAATTTTATTGAAATTATTCTTTATTGATTCTATAGTCTAAACCACATTTCAAAGAATCAATTCCTGATATTATCATTTTCTATCAAATCAGGTGCAGAACAGACATGGTATGTAAAAAACGATGTACATTCCACTATCAAAAAATTGATGTCCAAAAACAATATAACATATGGTGAATTATATAACCTCAACTTCTCTAGAAAATATTATCATATTAATAGTTTTTGAAACCCCTTTTAATAAGGATCCTTGTGAAGTTCAGATTTTATTATCATTTATTACCACATCCAAGATAGCCTATCAAGGAAATAAGCTACAAATCCAAAACTCTAGGTCTGAAATCGAATTGGTCATTAATTTCCCTTAACTATTCCTTCACCACTTGTAGCACATCATCATATTTACATGATTTTATATCATACATTATGAAATTTACCACCCATTTCCACTTCACCACCTACATAAACAACATGATTTTTTTATAGAGAAATTATTTTTCAATTACCCAAGAATATCCTAAATATAAATTACACATGTATTTATATTACTCTATATCTTGGTGGATCCTTATTATACATTCTTATAATAATAAACCTAAAATAATAAAATTTTCCTTATTTTCTATTAAATTTTCAAATCACTTTTGAATATAAGTAATCATTAATTTGTTTGAAATCTAATTTCAAAATCATTTTCATAACAATTTTAATCTCATTTAGTTATATCATATATATAATGATGGATTCATAATATTAAATGTTTATGCATCCTGGTAAAATTATTAGAATGAATAAAAATAATATTTCCACTAATATCAATTTTCCTTAGACAAACTAGAAACTTTAAGTTCATCATAAATAGGTTAGTGGTGTTTTTTTATTAGTATGTTTTTATGCCCGACCATATTATTCTCTATGTATACTAAACATCATAATATATAACCATTATTTGAAACTATTTTTTAACTATTATACCCAAGTAACCAAATCTCAAGACCTAAATTGGACAACCATAATCCCTCAATTGTGAATTTCGTTCTCCAGAGGCAATAAAATGGTGGTAAAAGATAAAAATAAACCATTGGGGAATTATTTTCCCACAAATAATAATAAACCATATATATACATAATGTCAAACTCTTTTATATAAATTTTAAATATAAATAACATATAATAGAAAAAACAATGAGTTTTATAGACTAAAATAAAATATGATAAAATAAAGACGCAAATATAATAATGTGACTTAATATCTATGTCACCGAACCTCTCCATCAATATCTCCAGCATTGATCTATGTCTCACCACTCTTAAATAATTAATTTTTCCTTTTCTCACATCATGTCTAATGTTATCTACAGGTCTACAAAAATTAATATGTAGGGGTGGTTACGAACATAGTAGGAATTTACAAAGACTAAAAAATAAACCCATTATACGTAATATAAACAATCACTGTTAATATTTGTATTATAAAACATTTCCATAAAAAACATATTGAAAAATCGTCACATAACAACCTCTCATTTTAATTTGTAATAAGGAAATTGTTAAAAAGTAATAGTATTCTATTTTAATCCTAAGAAAATGATAATCAACTCAACACCCTTATCTAGAAACATAATATATCCAAATAACAGATCATAAGATTTTTTTAGTTGTTAAATATATATATATATATATATAAATAATTACGCAATTTAATCATAGAATTTTGGTTTTTCATAATCCATCCCATGACCGTGAGTTTCCTCATGTTTTCAGGATTTTGTTTAATGAAACATGGCCCTCATGAAAGAATTTTACCTGATTTAATGTCATGAAATAGCCTAGGATACCCCTACTTTGGTTCCCGAGGTATCCCATGACATGAACCAAAGGGTGTTACTAATCACCAAGAGATGGGTTTTTAGTGTCGTTCATTAGATTAAAACTATTTGAAATGATTTCAACCAATGATCCAATAATATGTAAATCATTTCCTAAAAAAATAGCATTTCCATTTTTTAGGTTGAAGTTTCACACCATAAAAATAAGTAGTTGAAAAATTTAAAAGAAACTAAGCACAACATAAAATAATATACATTTCACAAAATTAAAATATGATGAAATCAACTTTATAAGTAACTAAGAAAGGTCCTATCAATAAGAGGAGTTCAAGGTACCTGATATATTAATGATACAAAAATAACTAAAAATAACCAAACCATATATTATTATCTCCATCAATATGTGGAACACTTTCTCTAGACACCACCATGTACCCAAACCAAAACCAATATATTATCATTTGGAACCTAATACATTCTGAAAACATTTTTATGATGATAGGAGTGAACATAATTCTCAAGTAGGTATCCTCCCCACATCTCATTCATACATATTGAAATCAAAAAATATTCAAATTTTTTAAAAAATACATATGAAAATTAGATTGTCAATTTCATTCCATAATGTAATGTCCCGGATTCAGGTGCCCCTCAACGGGTGCCCCTGACCCGATTGGTCACGTAACCTCAGGAGCATTTCCGCAAACGACAGAGGATGCTGACTAGCAGCGAGGGTATAGGTCTGATAGTGGGGAAACTATTCCCTTCTTTGTAAAAGTGTAACGCAGTGGAACAAAATACAAGCATACAAAAGTTGAATCATTAAACAATAACAATGCTGAAATAGAAACAATATTGAAGTAAAGAAAAGAACAACCATCATATATAATGATGCAATATGTCCCTAAGTCTATGAAAGAATTCAAAATAGGATACACTACAATATGAAACAATACAATACAAGGGACAAATACAACAAAGAAAAATAAAACAACACAACATGAACTCAGCAGCTTCACAAGCCTAAGCTCGTTCTAATGATCTCCTACTCCTCTGCAATAATAAATAACCTATATAGGGACTCTTTCCCTTATCTACACCTATAGAAACATAATCTTTTTGGGACCAAGACATGACCCAAACAAGGTGCAAGAAATAAATCTCAGTAGGCAACCAACATAATCCTGTGCCCAACTGTCAGTGAGTTTGTGCAACAGCAGTGTGCAGTAATGAAATGCAATAAACCAGGATGTAATAAAAATTAAACATTCCTACCAGTTCCATTTCCATTTAATTATTATTTAACAATTCAATGTAATTGAATTATAATTTTTCGAGACCCAGCCTCATCAGACAATATCCTATATAGTGTTGTAGTAAAACTACAACAAACTATCTAAAAAGTACGAGGTAAAGAAATACCAAGATTATGCTTTAGCTTGGCAGGTATAACATTTAAAATCACTACATTGAATATATGATGTAAATAGAGTCTTCATATATGAAAAACCATACCCTCAGGTAATTATAATCGAAACCCTCAGGTAATTTCCCACAGTTGTAATGAATATTTCCCTCAGGCGTATGATATAATGCCCTCAGACACGGAAGAAACTGCCCAAATGCTTCAGAAAATTTTCCCTTAGTCTAAACAAAACACTTGACCTCAATCCTAAGAAACAATTCCCTGAAGATAAATAAGAAATCGGGCCGAGCCTAACACATAAGCAATAAATTACATGCATTTTTTCTCTAGAAAACTCAAAGTATTCTAAATCATGGCATACCCTTGGGTATCCTAGCCAAATGGCTAAATAAGGGAAAGATACTCACGGGCTGGCCCTGGATCCAAGAAATGCTCCCAATCAGCAGTTTATACATTTCACTAAAATTAATATTCAATTCTATGTATTTAATTAGTCAAGGTCTCATCCATACGACACCTCCAACATGGTTTTGTAGCACAACAGTACACAAAAACAACACGACAGTTTGAATAATACATCAGACCACCTACCTTGATCACCTATGGTCAATATATGTGAATGAATCCTCCTGAAACAACCATGAATGGTGTAGACATAGGATAAATGAAATTTTTTTCAAACTCAAATAACTTCCACTCAGGAAAGAATTGGAATTGAAGGATTCAAGAAGAGTGAATAACTCACCAGTACGGTTCAATCAAGACCATCAGTGAATGAATCTGAGTTCCGGTGGATGATCGGGAGCTCCTATAAGCTCTGACCCTCTCTCCCACGCTCTTCCGACGTCCTAAGATTTCTCTATCGAAAGAGGTGTCTACTTCTCATTTTAAGATAAAAAAAAACTACTCGGTGTGTAATCTCAAGTACACGAAGTGTACTTTTCATTTTTTTAATTGTTCCACTGGCGACTACTTTACACTGATGAACCATCCATCTGTCAACATGGGCACATGGCATGTATTCTTGAATACACAACCTGTACTGTCGCTCTTCTTGCAGCTACTCCCACTGCCTTACTATTCACCTATTGACTGATTACACGATGTTTATATACTAAGTACAGGGTGGGTATTCATTTTTACGCCCTTCATCAACGATAGGCCTACATTCCCTGTGTACACATCCCACACGTCCAATGTACACTGAGTGTGGAAATGTACACAACATGTACCCACAAAATTTGGGGTTTTTCCCCATTTTCCTCATTTTCTCAAAATACATAAAGGAAAAAAGGAAAATAAGAAACTCATACCTAAAGAATAAGATCCGGGTTCTAAAAAAAATCCCCCCTTAAAGAAATTCATCCCTAAATTTTCCTTCTAAGGGTGGTGATGATAATGCTCAAAACAACTTTGGCCACTGAGCATGTACGTCGGTCTCCCGCTTCGATCTTTTGTCTGGTACTCGGCCATGCTACCATAACACCCATACGAGAGGAACTCACCGGCCTCAGAGAACCTTCATGATCCTATCAACAATACAAATCAGATGCTCTTCAAAGGAGGCATCATCTTGATGTTCAACCTCCTCGGGCTGAAAGATGTGGGACGAGTCTGAGTGATAACGGCGCAGCCGAGATACATTGAAGACATCGTGCATGGCCTGGTACCTCTGTTGTAACTGCAACCAATATGAAACCAGCCCGACTCTCTCTAGAATCTCAAACGGCCCCACATACCTTGATGAAAGATTACCATATCTACTGATCCGCCTATGTCCCTACCTTAGCGAAACACAAAATAAAACATGATCCCCAACGACGAACTCCAAGGGTTGTCTACAGCGATTAGCATAATATTTCTGATGATACTGTGCAGTATCCATCCACTTCTGTATCAACTGGACCTACTCTGAAGTCTGCTGCACCAGACGTGGTCCCAGTAAAGTTGCATCACCTGCATCCAACCAGCACAATGGTGATTGGAATGGCCTACCAAATAAAGGCTCATAAGGTTTGATCTCAATAGTTGCATGAAAACTATTATTGTAGGAAAACTCAACCAGGGGTATATGATTCTCCCAAGATCCCCCAAAGTCTAAGATGCATGTACATAGCATGTCCTGAAGAACTTATATTGTACGCTCTGACTGGCCATCGGTCTGAGGGTGTTAAGTTGTGCTCAAAAGCACCTGTGTACCCAGTTCCCTCTGAAAACTCTGCCAGAAAAAATACATAAAATGGGCATCCCTATCTGAAACGATAGAATGAGGGACCCCATGACGGCGTACTACCTCTCAGATATACAACTTTCCAAGATCTTCAACACCGAAGGTCTCCTTGATCAGCAAAAAGTGAGATACCTTCGTAAGTCTGTCCACAACAACCCCCACAACAACATTGCCTCAAGGTGACCTTAGCAACCCAGTCATGAAATCCATCACTACATCATCCCATTTCCACTACAGAATGGGTAACTGCTATAACAGTTTGGCAAGACTCTGATGCTCCTCCTTCACGTGCTGACAGGTGGAACATCTCACAATAGAACCATATACTTCTCGTTTCATAACCGGTATCCAATACTGACGTCTCAAGTCATGGTACATTTTGGTAACTTTGGAATGCACGGCCCAAGTTGATGCATGAAAAACCCACATTATCTCCTCACGTATATCCCCTAGAACCCACACTCGTCCATGGACATGCAGTACCTCATCATCACCTATCATCCAACAAGGAGGAGGGTCCTCACTTGCCAGTGACTCCCAAAGAACTAGGCCTTCCGAATGTGATAGTTGTCTCATCCTCACTCTATCAAGAATGGTAGAAGTCACAACTTATGAAGAAAGATAAGATCACCCCTGACTATCGTGCACCTCCAAATGCATCTCAAAGAACAGATCAATGAGATTCCATTCACCACTGGCCTCCCACATTTCCTGTAACTGAGTCCTCCTACTCAATGAATTAGCAACTACGTTACCCTTAACCGGTGTATAAGCAAGCTCGAAGTTGATGTACTGAAGGTATTCAACCCACCATCGATGTCTCAGATTCAGCTCACGCTGGGTAAAGATATATTTCAGACATTTGTGTTCTGTAAACACCACAATATGTTCTCCCAAGAGATAATGTCTCCAACAGTGTAACACATTTACAACTGCTGTCAACTCGAGAATGTGCATCTGGTAATTCCTCTCATGTGGCCTCAAATGCTGAGACCCGTACTCAACTTCTCAATCACCCTACATCAACATTTATCACAACCCAATACCTGATACATCACATTAAACTATATAACTATTCCCTTTCTTTGGAAGTATGAGTATTGGTGTTGTTTACAACCTTCCCATCAGCTCTTGAAAAGCTATCTCGCAGGCTTCTGAGAAAAAAAACATTACACCCTTCTTATTCAAACCCATCAACGACACTGCTAAGAGGGAGAAGTCCTGTATAAAGTGCTTGTAGTAACTATCTAGCCCCATGAAATTTCTTATCTCAAACACGTTCTTAGGTTGCTCCCATGAAACTACTGCTCTCACTTTATCTGGGTCTACCGAAACTCTTGCCTCTAAGATAATATGACCGAGAAAGTGTATCTGGTCCATCCAAAAGTGTCGCATTGAGAGTTTAGCATATAGCTGATTCTCTCTCAGAGTGCTCAGAAAAATATCAAGATGGGTAGCATGGTCGTGTCAAGTATGAGAGTACACCAAGATATCGTCCACGAATACTACCACAAAATAATCCAAATATGGATGGAACGTATGATTCATAAGAGCCATGAAAACTTCTAGTGCGTTTGTGAGTCTGAACAACCTTACCAAGTACTTGTATATATCATATCTGCTCAAAATGGATGTAAGCGGTATGTCTGATGGTCTGACGTGCAACTGATGATATCCAGATCTCAAGTAAATCTTCGAGAACACTCGTGCTCCCCGAAGTTGATCAAAATGATCATTAATCCTTTTCAAGGGATATAGGTTCTTAACCATTAAATTTTTCATCTTCCGATGATCCACAAAAATTATGAGGGTACTATACACCTTCTTCACAAATAGGACAGGCGAACCCGAAGGAGAAGTACTAGGTCAGATGAAACCCTTTTCCTGTAACTCCTCCAACTAATTCTTGAGCTCCTGTAACTCTGGTGTATCCATCCTATTTGGAGGAATGTACACTGGTGATACTCCTGGAACTAGCTCAATAGAGAAATGCACCTCTCGCTTTGGAGTTAGACCGGAAAATTTATCTGGGAAGACATCCCTAAAATGATAAACTACTGGAGGAAAATCCTTCTGAAAAGTCCCATATTCATCTAGATATAAACTCTCAATCTAGGTTGTCACTCCACCATGCCCAATATGTTCGGGTCCAGCTCGGCTCGCCTGGAAATCCCATTCGCCATTGTATAGAACCTCTCCACCCTCTGGTGATGTGAAACGCACCCTGCGATGATAGAAATCTACAGAATCTTGAAAGGGTACCAACTAGTCCATCCTGATAATGAATTCATAGCTCATAATCTCTAAGACATAGTGGTCCCATAGAAAGTGATACCCACCAACCTCTAGAGAGCACTCCCTACACTGACTCACACAAGACGTTCTAATCCCCAATGGTGTGTCTAGCATTGAAACATCAGAAGAAGAAGAAACACAGAGCCAAAGGGTCTCCACAACATGAAAAGATACAATTCTATGTGTAGAAACAGTATCAAAAAGTACTGACAACAAAACATAAGATACTAGAATAATACGTTTGATAGTGGATGGTCCAGGATCCATCTCATGTTGGGTCTGTTGAACTGCATATGCCTGCCCAGTGCCACGACCCTGGACAAATCTTGGATACCCTAAACTAACCCACCCTACTATCTCTAAGATCATGGTTTCTGGCTACCACGACCACGACCACCACTTTAGCTTGAATGTCTCGACGTATCCTAATTCCCAGACTGGTAGGAAGCTTCTGGCCCTACTCCCACATGCAGAGTCTGCACAGAACCCCCCTCACTAGCCACTGGTGGAAACCCCCTGCAAAAGCGTTGTAGAAGACCCATCTTGTCGCAATCTCGGCACTCCACTAGGTCACGTGGACATGAAGATCTCTTGTGTCCCTCTTTACCACACTAGTATCACATCACTAGGCCACATGAAGAATTCTTCGGTCTATTGCTACAACTATGAGAGGAATCCATCTACCTCTTCCTCTTACTAGTAGAAATAGGACCAGAAACTGGTGCCGAACCACCCTAGCCTGCACCACTAGCTTCCTGCATGTTCCTCTCAGTAATCAGTGCCTGGTTCATAATATCATGCACTATAAGAAACCTGAAAACATTCTCCAGCGCTTGGATGTCATATCAAAGACCATCCTCAAAGAATCGAACACTCAACGTCTCATCTCCCATAGAACATGTGAAAAACTATATAGATCAGTGAAGCCGGTAGAATAATCCATCATTAACATGGCTCCCTACTCCAAATTCATGAACTCTCAATATCGATCTTCCCTCAGTGTCTCTGGAAAGAAATATTCAAATAAGACTGCCTGAAAATCTTCCCATGCCATGTCTCTGTGATGCTCAGTATAGGCGGTAACATCCCACCATCTCTTGGAAGAATCACGCAGCAGGCATGTAGCGAGCTTGACCCTCCACCCTGGAGGCATCTCCAGATACTCAAAGATAGTCTGCATAAACCACAACCAAGAATCTAAAGCCTGTGGTTCTCCATCCCCTAAAAACGTAGGTGGATGCTTCTACTGAAATATACATGTCAGCTCTGCCATAGATGTGGAAGCCGACGGTGCTCCCTAGAAGGTCTTCTTAAGGAACATGAAGCCATCACAGAATTGGGCCTCTGCTCTTGTGTCTCGTATAATGACTAGTGCGACATCTGTCTCTACTGGAGGATCCATCGATATCCAATGTCCTAACATCTCTATAGTATACTCGTTGCTACTCTCTTGGAGAAAAACTCGAGGTCATCTCGGCGGCATTAATCTAAAAGGTCAATCACATTCCTTAGATTAAGATCATCAAGGACCAAGAACTGGAAATGTAATATGGGGACAAGGAAAATAAAATATTCAAGTTTATTAAACATCACTACATGGAATGTATAAAAACTACACGGTGTGTTCCCTCTAGTCTTTCTCATGGGCGTGTACTCTGCTACAACCGGTCATGTAACACCCCAAACACACAGCGTGTTGTCCACACAGACAGCGTGTACTTGAATTTTTCTT
Organism: Viscum album; assembly: GCA_963277665.1. Taxonomy (NCBI): domain Eukaryota; kingdom Viridiplantae; phylum Streptophyta; class Magnoliopsida; order Santalales; family Viscaceae; genus Viscum; species Viscum album. The sequence goes on from CAUJRU010000338.1 coordinate 609,868, forward strand.
CCCCTACCCGAGTCCTTCTACACGGCTTAGCCACACAACACTCTTTTAATCAAGACATCACAGTGTGTATAGCATCTACACAGCATGTACTGGTCGAGATTCACTGACCCGTGTTTTCCGTTACACGGCCAGGTACATAGCTCACTCTACACGTCGTGTTCAATACAGACATGGAATGCACGGATTAAATTCCAACTTTCCGTATTGTTAGTGACAAGGCTGATTACTAGGATGACACTACACGGCGTGTTACACCAACACGTGGCATGTACACCACCATATTTCCCGAGCCACCAAGACAATTGTACATGGTCTCTTACCTTTCAAGACTACACAGCGTGTCCCACAGGTAGACGGCGTGTACTAGAAAGGATAACACCAAACCGTGTTGTTAGTTACATAGTCAGATTCTCAGGTTACACTTCACGGCATGTTCAATAATGACACGGTGTGTATAAATGATGATTTCTTTATCCGTTTTGTTAGTAACACGAGCAAACATAGGGTTAACATGACACGACATGTACAATCAGTACACGGTGTGTTCCCACTATAACTTCCCAATCCTGTGTCTCTTCCTACACGGCCTATGACACGATTAGAGACTACAAGACATGTACTTATGGTACACGGCGTGTAATTAAAAAATTTATTTTATTCCTGAACAAAAGAGTACATGGTGTGTAGTCAAAACTACACGGTGTGTATTTTTGGTTTTCTTTACTGTAAGCCTTAGAAACTTCTCCGAAGCCCTGAAAAACACTGAAACCAACACCTACGTGCCAAATTCCAATACGTGAGGGCCCATACATCCTGTGAATCAATTCTTGGCATCTTATGTGTGTTATAACATGGTAAAAAGTCGATGATCCACCAAATTCCGGTTGATGAGGGACCATACTCTAAAAAACCAAAGTTTGGCATTCATTCACAGACCCTTACATAACAATACTCTATCAAATAGTAGGTATTTTATCAAGTAATCTTTGAAAACAACTTGCATTTACTAGCATCGCATCTATCACAACAACATTCAATTTCTTAATGCTCCAACATGTCAAGTAAAATATGCATGGTATGTGATTCTAATTTGGGCCTAAATGATGAATGAGATGGAATACCCTCATCTCATCAGGTTGCAACTAAATAGATCCCAAGTATAAAAATATAAATATCCCACATCAAGTGTGTCACCCAACGGTGAAAATCGAATCCACTGTAAAATTGAAAAATTAGAAAAATTGCAACACGAGATAAATTGGATTTTCCCTGTACACGGACTAGCTACTCACAGGGACAGTTTATTACCAAATACCAATTTCATACTATCCCTGACTATAGGCTCCCAATAATAAGTCAAAAAAATAAACTCCTCTGATACCAATTTGTAACATCCCGGATCCAGGTGCCACTCAACGGGTGCCCCGAACCCAGTTGGTCACATGACCTCATGTGCATTTCCCCAAATGCCAGAGGATTTCGAATAGCAGCAAGGGCCTAGGTCTGATAGTGGTGAAACTATGCCCTCATTTGTCAGAGTGTAATGTACCGGAACAAAATACAAGCATACAAAAGAGGAAGCAGTAAACAATACCATTGTTGAAATGGACAGAGTATAGAAGTAAGGAAATGACCAACAGTCATATATAATGATGCAATATGTCCCTAAGACTATGAAAGAAGCCAAAACATGATACACTTCAATCTGAAAAAATAAAAGACAAGGAAAAAATATAGCAAATCAAAATAAAACAGCTCACCAGGAACTCAACAGCATCACAAGCCTAAGCTCCGTCCCATTCTCTCCTGCTCTTCTGAAACAATCAACTACCTGTACAAGGACTCTTGACCTTATCTACACCTGTAGAAACATATTCTTCTTTGGCCCAGGATATGACCAAAATAGGGTGTGGGAAATAAATCCGAGAAGGGAACCATCAAAGGCCCATGCCCAACTGTCAGTGAGTTTGTGCAACAGTAGTGTGTTGAAATGAAATGCAGTAAACCAGGAATTATTAAAAAGTAAAAAATCCTACCAGTTCAATTTCCATTTAATTATTATTTAATAATACAATATAAATGAAATATATGTTTTCGAGACCCATCCTTAGTCTACAATCTCTTATACAGTGCCGTAGAAAAACTATAACATGTTATCTAACAAGTAAGAGGTAAAGCAATACCAAGCCTGTGCTTTAGCTTGGAAGGTATAACATGTAAAATCACCATAGTGAATATACGAACAAAACTGAGCCATCAGACATGCAAAACCTTACCCTCAGGTAATCAGAATCGAAACCCTCAAGTACTTTCCTATAGGCACAATGAATATTTCCCTTAGGCACATGAGATAATGCCCTCAGGCATGGAAGCAACTGCCCACATGCATAAGAAAAGTTGCCCTCTTGCCAAACGAAACACTTTCCCTCAGGCATGAGAAACACTGCCCTCAAGCTAAACAAGCAACAAGGCTGAGCCCAACACATAATCAATCAATTATATACGTTTTCTCTCAAGAAAACTCAAAGCATGCTAAATCATAGTATACCCTCATGTATCTTGGCCAAATAGCTAAACAAGGGAAACACACCCACTGGGAGGAACTAGATCTGAGAAATGATCCCAATCAGCATTTTATACATTTTACTAAAGTACCTATGCAATTCTATGTATTTAATTAGTTGAGGACTCAGCCATACGACACCCCCAACATGGGTTTATAGCACAATGGTACACAAAAACAACACAGTAGTTGGAATGATACATCAGACCACCTACCTTGATCTCCTCTGATCAATATATGTGGACGACGCCTCTAGAAAATCCTGAGAACGGTTTATATTTGGGGTGAATGAAAATACATTAAAACCCAAATAACTTCCCCTAGGGAAAGAGTTGGAAGGAAGGATTTAAGAAGGGTTAAGAACTCACCCCTGCGGTTTAATCGTGACTATCAGCGAAGGAATCCGAGTTCCGGTGGACGATCCAGAGCTCCTCCAAACTCCGGGCCTCTCTCTCATTCTCTTCTGACGTCCTAAGCTTCTTCTATCTAAAGAGAAGTCCACTACCTGTTTTAAGCGAAAAAAACTACAGGACGTGTACTCTCAAGTACACAGTGTGTACTTTTCATTTTTTTTACTGTTCCTCAGGCGGCTATTTTTCACCACCGAACTGTTCATTTGTCGACATGGGTACATAGTGTGTATTCTTGAGTACACAGCATACACTATTGCTCCGCTGGTAGCTACTCCCACCACCTTACTATTCACCTGCCGATTGACTACACTGAATGTATATACTAAGTGCATGGCGTATAGTTAGTTTTTACACCCATCCTCGCCAACATGCCTACACGCCCTATGTACTCATCCCACATGGCCAAAGTACACGACGTGTGGAAAATTACATGACATGTACCCACAAAATTTGAGATTTTAGTCATTTTCCTTATATTCTGAAAAACCTTGAAGGAAAAAAGGTAAATAAGAAACTCATACCTCAAGAATAATAATTGGGTTCTTACAAAGAATAATTATCATAATAATATAATTCAAAACCATTTCCATTTATAAATAAAAGAAAACACAGTTTTATTAAGGTCCATCATGAAAGATTTTAAATAAAAGTGGAAAGGAATGCAACTAAAACGTTTAAACTAAAATAAAATCATAACAGAAAATACTCTTTTTAAAATAGATTTACATGGTGATAAAAAATATAATACATGAAAAATTAGTCATCATGGTATCCTAGGATCTTAAGAAAAAATCCAGTACTTGACTAACATATACAACATAAATATGTACTAGTGTTAGATAAAAAATGACATTCCCTAACACTAGATAATCCCATCATTGGCCTACTTGATGGAAAAATTGAATAATTAATTTAAATTATATCTAATGGCCACTATATAAAGCATGATCACAATCTAGTATAGAATGTGTCTCTATACATCCCATACATTTACTCATGGATTCCCTTGACATACAAATTAAGGTATGTTCAAGAAATAAACCCATAACAATATGTAATGAAACCCACATATAATTCACACCCTTAGCTTTGATATCATTATAAGAATCAACCCCAATTCAATCAAGAACACTATCACAGATGTATATATATATAGTTAAATAATCACTTACACCAGGAAACTTCTACACTTATAGAATGATTAAAAATTCATCTTCTATTCTATAAGGGGAATGTTTTAATGTATTATTATATTTTAAACCAACATATAAAGTTTCAATCAGGACAAAAGAGTTATTCTTATGAAACTAAGTAGAAAAGAAAACATTTACAAAACAAGATGGCTCAAAATAATTAAAACTTCAATAATTTGAGGGGATTACACTAATTATAAAAGACCAAAAACACAGAGATATCTTGAAATAACTAATTTATTTATTTTAAGAACTCAAACATCCTTCATAATAAGAATATTATTTTAAAAATCCAACTTGTCATTTATATGAACACTTGGGTGTAATTTATTCCTATAACATGTTTTATACATTCGAAACAAAGTGAAATCCCATATGTATTTGATGATATCCAAAGAGAAACTACCTTCCTAAAACAAAACCCACTATGTTATAATTTATAGTTTTTAAATATGTTATAATATTGCATTAAATCAAATAATAAATCATTGTTCTCAATTTTAATCATTATAAAGGGGGATTCCTAAATTCGATGATGTAATTTCTCAAAACCAATGAGACAAATTACCCTACATGGTAAAAGTGGGCCTAAAATAATAATAGAGACCTACTTGAACCATAAAACACTAACCACTCCAATATTAAAAATAAACAATGAGTAACACTGGGATTCTAGGACCTTTCTAGGGAAATAAAAAGAATAAAGATGAAGAAAGGACGATACATTGCGACCAACACCAAAACATGGTAAAATATTGTAACCACATTAAAAAGATATAATTTTTTTTAATGTGGTGTGACTTTCATTTTGTAATCCTACCTAACAAAAAATCCATAGTTTGACATGATTGGCCTGTTGTATTGTTAGTATGGTTGATGTAACATACTAATATTGGTGTCTATAAATATATATCAGGCCGATGGAACCAAATGACCTCAGTCATGCCCCTCAAACATCAATTGTTTTAAACTATAAGAGGGGGTCTAGGGTGTCACTATGGGGAGATTATAATCCCATATCATAGTGTAAAATATTAAGAAGAATAAACCAAACTTCATGAAAAATATTAAACCATCATCAATGTATAAATAAATAATTGAAACATATAAACATAAATAATAATAAATGATATGAAAGAATAATTCATTAAATCATACATTCCTGATTTTATACGTGTCAAGTCATAGATACCTGAATAAAAAACTTACTTAAAAAATTAGGGACCTAATCCTAATGTCAATCCACACCTTATAATGTTATCTAAATTATGAGTTGTCCTGGTTGATCATTAAAAACATGATCCCCTACAAAACCTATACATACACCCAAATAAGATTCTACTCAGGTAACCAAGTGGAACATAGGTCCAAGCAGGGTGCGAGTACAAAAACTCAGTAGTTAACAACAAATGTGATCTTGTACAAACATGAAATATAGTAATATGTGTGTGGCACATGATATGAATAAATAAACAAGTACTAGACATAAACATAGAAACACCCCACTGTTAATCCTAATGTTTGTGACCTCGATCTAAAATACCCACTTCATCTAGTTCCAGAGTGTCTCTAATAATGTCATGATTTTCATTCCAACCATAATAATGTCCTAGGGTTCTTTCACCTTAATATATAGTGATCACGGCATACGGGCTTCACTAACCCCTGTATATATTATAAAAAATGGGGAATTCTCTATCTTAGTGTCATAATCCTAAGAATGCTCCATGTTAGTATATTATAGATCCTAGAATCATAATATAAGAAGTGTAGGAGATTCATCCATGCCCACAAAATACCCCACAATCCCTTAACAAATTGAATGTTGTGGGATCACCCTACTCTACCTAGAACCAATAATTTCATCTTTGAATTAAGGGTAGTACCACCAGTTATATAATAGACCTCAATAAAAAGATATTTCACAACCTCCCTAAAGGGATCATTCATGACCACCCCATAAGGTTTTTCCATTTAAAATAATAACGACCACCCTGAGGGTTTTTTCTATGAACACTATAACCAACAATAGGGTACATGTAATGTCACAATATAACCGCCTCCAATGAATATTCTACTAGGTCACACCCACATGATAAGAATTTTCTAATTGCTTTATAAAAATAATGGAAACATGTGTTTTCCAAATTCGAAAACATGTAATCACTTTCCCCATCCCTTTAGATCACTTTTAATGTACTAGATCTAAGTTGAAACCCAAAAATATATTCTCCCCTATATCACATTCCTACTGATGGTCAAATAAGTGTTAGATTACCAACTCATGTTCCGTAGATCAATACCTAAGAGTGGTTCCCCACTTGGGGTCCTCTAGATCAGCCCACAAAAAGCCACCCTACCTGGAGTCCTCTTCAAAACATATCAAACAAGGGTTATACTCCTCACTAAGGAGATCAAGTCACCCCAACCCATTCAAAAATCTAATTAATCAAATGTGAGTAAGGTTTCATTACCTATCATACTCAAGCCGCTCAATTCAAGTCATGAAACAGCTCAATATAGAGATCAATAAAGGCACACTAGGTCTACAAAGTCACACTAAGCATGATCACACCCTTCATGGTGTCTGTATTATATAAGTAATCACTAAAATATCCATGGCTTTATCTATTGGATGTTGACAAAAAAAGATAGTGATTGAGGGTCTATCATGTCCCTTCTAACTTTTCTTAGTCTAGGTGTATTCATTTTTAATTAAGAATTTATCATTTTTTTAAAATATATATAATTTCAATAGGATAACAACCTTGGATGAAATGATACAAATCAAATTCACCTTAAATAAAATTCATAAAACCATTGGGTGAACACCAAGGACCACCTACCTCATTTTGAGTCAACCACATTTTTTTCTTTTCCCAACAAATCGCTACCCAAGCTCATCTAAGCATTTCTCATGTCCATCTAAAGAATATCTCCATTGGAAACTCACATGAGGCCTAAATCATTCCCCCTGATCCAATGGAATCAATTATCAAAATTAAAATTAATTTAAACAAATTACTCAAAAATGTTCATAATGCCCAAATTCAATCATGTACATCCCATTCTGTCAAAACTGCACCTAATGGAACATTAAAGGCTACTCACATACCCCAAACCCTAACATGGTTAAAATCCCTAACACATAGTATTCAACCAGAATGATATTTATTTAAATTTAAGAAAAATATTAGACATTAAATCACTATGGTGACATACCTAATAAAAACAACATGTGGTGATGAGTGTATTTTTTCTTGGGACATCATAATTCTTTGTTACATGAAATAACCCATATATCAGGATGATCCAACCATGATCTATTGGAATAATCAATAAACACTAACCTGGATAAAGTCAAAATTAGTGGATAAGGGAGGATGAGATTAAGGGGGGAAAGAGGAGGAGGCATAAATTGAATCAATGTAAATAACTTCCAAAAGAAACCAAAAAATCTATTAGTAATGGAGGAATAATGGATGAGAAAATGGACTCTAATTATGTGAAAAAATAATGGATAATTGTGTTTAACCATCTAAAAAATGAGGGGGTATATGATTCTTTTCATCTACTATTAATTTTAACTATCTAGATATTGTTCCTAACTATCTATCAAGTTTACGGGTTAGCCCACACGATAATTAGTTTCTTCAAACTAAATCCCCAACACCCAACCACCCTTAATTACTCTCTTGTTTCTCCAATAAACATTTTTATCCTTTATCCCTATCTAATATAACACACTTAGTATTCCTAAACTCTTTTAATTCCATCTTTTGGTCTTTAAGGTTAGCCATACACCAATTTAAATGTTCAAAATCACCCATAATTTTACACTATAAAACAGGTATGGGATTTTTCAACCCCCACAACAACTCTTCTCATCATTGATAATCCCTAGTGGTCATCAAGCCACATCACGTGACATATAATAGTTATTAATTTTCATTCATACAGTTGTGTTCAATATCTAAATTCCACACTCAATATTATAGTGAAACTTTAAATATAAATTACTAGAACTACCTAAACATGATCCACCACTCAAATTATTCACTCACACCCTAGAAAGAGATCACACATGAATATCTATCCCAAGACACCTAAGGGGACTTCATCTAATTTTTCACATATTCGATGGTTCTCCCACCATAGGACCTAGAAAAATTATTCCAAGTATGAGCTATGTTACCCTCCACCATTTGAATTAATTATAGATGCATGATACTAGTGTTTCAACGAAACCCTTAATGAGGTTTCAAATATTCTAACTCAAACATAAGTGGAGACACCGATCCAAAAAATGGATAACTCCTTTTTATTTATATTTAACTGAATTTATGATTCTCAATCATCCACACATAATAAAAACTTCACCAGTATTTCTCAAATATCCTGACTAATCCTTAAACACCACTTCCATTTCTCAAATTATTCCCACAACATGGTTCTTATACCATGGTATCTAATTTTAAAAAACCCCACTAGTCAAACCTTCTCTAACTAACTTCCATCACAAACCCTCAAATGTATACACTGATACACTACTGATTCACATGATTAGAATAACATAAATCTTGAAGCCATCCCATGACCATCCATACATGCTTATGGAATCCTATTCCAATATCATTGTGAAATTCCTCATCAAAACCAAAAACTAGAAAAAACCACTATCACACACCCACCCGAGCACTGATAAATCTCTAATCCAAAAGATTTTGTATATCTTAAATCATCCCAACACTGATTACAATACTCATAATCCACCTTTTATCACATCTAAAACTTTTTCTGGTCTTCACTGAAGGATCTAGGTTGATACAAAACTATTGTATAATTAGTATAAAAATAATATTTCACTCATCTAGTGGCTAGTTCGAAGCATGAAAGATCCCTTTAGTATGAGTTTTGCATCCCCATGACTGACATCATGCTCCCTACCATAAGAGTTTCCTTTTCATATCCCTATATCAAATATTTTATAAATAAGACCTATGATTCATTTTTCACTAAACATAATGGTCGAGCATGAACACCCTACAAAAACATGATCACCATTATGAAACATTAATTCATGACATATTATTAGCTCACAAAGAAAATACCCAACACTTATGTAAATTTATCCAAAGAGGGGGTCGCACTCACCAATAGATTATGGTGGACTCAGCACCACATAGATATCCTCATATTAATCATTGAGATTAATGCCTAAAATATCCCCATTTCACACATATTCTACTACCATTGAGCTAAACTCAATGAATTCCATCTGGAACCATCGACAGTAAGCTATCTCATGACCACCACTAATTTGGATTTTAACAGATCCCACAAGTAAATTGTGTATGTTTCCTTATCCTTATTGAGGCCCTAAGATTCATATGTTCTCCAATGACTGGTATATCCTAAATCATGACTATGAGTGTATGACTTCATCAAACCATGAATTACCATGCTCAGAGACATGTCACTTATACCAAACCAGTCTGCACCAATCACTCATATAAAAAAATATGCACTTCACCTATGTAATGGTCTAACAAATGGCTATCAACCGATTATGTTTTTTCATAACCATAAGTGTCTATCTATTCACTCACTACATATTTAAATGAATTTATAAATAATAGGTTTGGGAACTATAATGGTCCCACCCTTTGAAACCCATATTTTATACCAAAATAATAATCACATAGTTTAATTTTCCCACAATAAATATGAAGGAATTTAATGAGATTTTTTCCTCAATACGCTCTAAGGGAGTTAACATTCCTATGATAACCAATACCATACGTTTCTCTAAAAAAATCATTAAATTTTTTGATTTTCATATCAAGTGTCCCTCGATATCTTTCCTTATCCATATGATAGGACTCAAATAATTAACAAACCAATGGATAGAAAATGTGTTCCCAGATTCAATATAACATGACAAAAATTGTTCAACAAAAACACTCTTGATTCTTTATAAAACACAAACCTGGCATCCCATTCCAACACTATTAGGCTTCTAGGAAACTAATCCTCTTCAATCATCCACATCCATGACTTACCCTTAAGAATCATTATCTCATCACTTATCATTTCTATAGCTATTGACATTATCCTAGATGATTAATATCAAAGAAATCATAATCACTATCTTGGTTGTTTAGAATTAAATTCCATCATATATTGGGAAATTTTATATAGGTTGTTAGTAGAAAATTAAATAATTGATCTCGCTGAATATTAACCCTCAAGGGGGAATGTCGATAAGGGGAATTCCATTAATTTCCTCAAAAAAAATTTATTTTTGTAGATAAACATGACATATCATCCTAATAAAACATGTTCATGTCAGTCCAGTTGAGTAGAATACTATAGATAAAATATATGGTAAATTTTTTATGAATTTTTTTTCTCACATTAAATAGTTTTACCCCTATCATTAGTGATAAAATCACCCAATGATAGTTACATACTATTGAATTATTATTATATTATTTGAAATTTATGGAAAATAAGTTGGATTTGAGGGAATGAATAAGAATAAATAATATAAGAAAAAAATATTTTTAAAAATGTATAAAATTAATTAATTAGATTTCAATTTTTTTATAAAATAAAATAAAATCTTATTAGGTTCAAAAAAGTTGATTTTCTAAAAATGGTGGTTTTATGCACCAAATATTTATATCATAATAAATTAAATTAATATATATTAAGGAATAAATTATTTTAAATGTGTACATTGTAGAGACCCTAAGCTTGACGTACATGGAAATTAAAGTACTTTTGAGGAATACTTAGTACATTACAAAAAACACACACACAAGGACCATAATAGTTTGGTGTCTTTTGAAACTCGGAATATAATCTTGTAATCGTGGTGAAAGATCATCAACATCTCCCATAAAGATCTTCCCTTTTTTTCTTACCTAAAACCTTTCTTTATATCCTAGGGAAAGGAAAACATAAAAGGGTGATCTCAAATGCTTTGTAAGGGTAAACAAAAGAAATATCAATCACATCATATTCATAAGAACATAACATTTTGGAAATCTTAACCTGCAAAAAAGATCATAATATCATAACATGGGATAAATCATAGTAGTGAAATGTAATCCCAATAATCATAATGTAAAACATGAAACTTTGTGGAATAAACACATAAACATATAGAATCATTTCTTATTAGTCAAGACACATTTCCAATACTATCTTAGTGGTAAAAGTACATTTCTGAAGCGAGTTCACTCCTTGTTTCAGTCCTGTTTCACTAAACCGGTTTAACCTGCCGTTCCAGCCATGTCTATCTCATGAGATATAAAATATTTACCCAATTCATTGAAGGTAGATATAGGTCCCACCCATCTCATAATGATACCATTCTTATGTGTTCCACAAAATCATAAACCATACATCATAGCATAACCCATGTAATAAAAATGGGAATCTTAAACATCGTGACATCATAAAACTATTCATATAAGATTAAAGAATTCATAAACATAATTCCATCACAACATAATAAAATAAATGTAATAATAGGGATAGAAACAGAACCCTTTATTATCTTAGATGGAAAATAATTTTGATAAAACACTTGAACTCCATTCTTGAGGAAAATATCATTTCTACTTCAAAAACACTTTTCCTTTCCTAACATGTCATACAATTATAAACTAAAAGAAGTTGATTAAAAATAAACTTGAAATCTTGTAAAGGATGATTCTTGGAAATAATTTTTTAAAAATCCATTCATGTCGTATAACTTAAAAAAACATTCTTCTCGTACTTTTGTCGGAAAAGTCAAAAAGTACCATGTACGAAAAACGACAAAAGATTCCTTTCATATATTTTACTAAAAACTCACAAAAGGGTAAAATTGGATTTAAACAATTGTAGGTGTATGGAAAATAAATTACATATTGAGAAAACATGGATGTGGATGATAAAATACACCCCATTAAATACCAAAGTATAAACAATCTAGGATAAAAATGAGATTGTGATTTTTTCCCTTACCTTAGGTCCGATTTGCTTCGTAAGTGTCCAAACCTCCTGTATAATGATTTAAATAATGTCATTGACTTATTCCAGATTCATACTCATTGTTATGATATCATATATGGTTCACTTATGACTTTATTTTACCCGTTCTTTTGTAAATTCCATGTTAAAGAGCGTTTTGGGTAAAATTGTTTCATTTGTCGTCCATGTTTTGACTTGTAATTATTAATATGATTACTTAGATCATGATTATTTAATTCCAGAATATAAAACATGATTTATATAATATATATTCAGAATATAAATATATATAATAGATCAGTAAATGGAAATAAATACACCGTTCATGGAGACGGTAGGTCGTACGTATGCATGAACGCTGTTTTCGTTTCCTTATTGAGTTGAATGGAATTAAGTAGATAACATCCATATATATACACATAAATCCAGTATAATTATTATGTCATATATTTCATGATTACTTATTATACATACTTTATAATAATTCATGAATGGTTTACGTGGAAAATGAATCTCATCACGTCGTGGAGACGGTAGTCCGTACGTACGCACGAGCGATGATATCATTCTCATGATCGTGGAATTGTATTGGAGTGTATGAATACTATTTAAGAATTAATACCACATTAAAATAATCATATATAGTTGTTTATTTGCACCATTATACCCATCGATGTAAGGTGGTGGTGGAAAATAGATTACACCACGGCGTGGAGACGGTATTCCGTACGTACGCACGCGCGGTGATTTCGTTTTTCATAGGATGGATAGATGGTGAAATAGGGTTGTTTCATACGTATAATAAAATATCAGTATATGAGTGATACTGATGTAATTACTTCAAAATAAAACAATCTAAAAAGAAGAATTGGAAGAAGAAATAAAGTTGAAAGAATCGGTAACAGACATTACCTCTTCTTTGAAGCGCCTCTTTGAGATCTCCTTTTAGGGCACTAAAATTGGTCTTTGAGGAAGACCAGAACCTCTAGGATATAGCTATGGAAGTGGATAAGAGAATTTGGTAGGGTTTGTCTGAGTTTGAAGGCTCAATGTGGTGTGAGGAAGAGAGGGAGGAGGTGCCCTTTTATAAGGGAGGAGAGGGGCACCTTTGGAATAACTAAAAATATTATTTTATTATAAAGTAAAATTCGGTTTTTAATACTTCAAAATTGATATATTTCAAAGATAATGTGGGGATGGGTCGAAATCCTCTCATCAAATATAATTTAGACAAGTTTAGGTTTCTATTTTAACCTTATCATTTAGATTTAACATTAAGTTAAATAATTTTACTTTTATTGTGTCTTCTTGTGTTCTTATACTATAATGTTAATAAACTTACTATAATCTGACAAACGAACCCCAAGTTGTTTATTATTAATATATATAACGTTATCTATGTCATTTGGACGAACATTATATTTTTAGGAATATAATAACAATTAATAATATAATATTTGTTTTAAAAACTATTTTCTGTCAATTTTGACACTATTTAGTAATTGATTTTTGTGAAAATTATAACAGAATGATTAGTTATAAAAAAGTTAATTAAATCAATACTAACATATCATATTAACCTAGAAAATTATTGGAATTCATAAAAAGTCTCAAATTATATTTATTTGTGTATTTATAACATCAATTATGTCAATATTTTATAATAAGATAATTACTGCATTATAATTGTGTCATAAATAAATTAACTTATTTAAAGTCTAAAAATTACAAATAAAATATAATTATGTAGGAAATATTTTTAGCTTTCTAATGAATATTTATAGTCGAATTTATATTATGTATAAACCTATATTAGAAATGATATACGTATTAAACTTTGATTTCAGCTATTTTAACCCTTCTTTAAATAAATTAATAATAAATGTCCTAATCTAATCCAAGTGGGCATAAAAGGTCATATATTATTACTAAAGTTGTTTTTGGTCGAATTAAACTTATCCAATAGAATTAGGACATGTGTTTGGGTCATAATAATATTATTTTTACCTATAATTACCCTATTTACTTTTAACTGTGGTAAAAAAAAAGTAAAAAATTACTATTCACCAAAAAGTATTTTCATCTCATTGAATCACATTTTACTTACTGACATAAACCTTGTCTCTCAGATTTTTGAAATTCCACTCACATAAGTGGTAAAATTAAGTTTTATGAAAAATTTATTTTTCTTAACTACCACTTAGTGGTTTCACTATTCATCAAAAATGAAAGTTTCCAGATAAATACCAAAAATTAGGCCTAAGCTATATTTTATATTATGAACTCAAAAATGATGCCTATTTTACCAAATTCAAAACATATCAGTTGCGTTAATTAATTTAAAAATTAATTCCCGCGTCAAAACAAATAGCGTGTTTTTAAGAGATAATAACTATCAAAAGATTGACACTTGTTTATGTCTTGTTTAAATGTGAAATTACATCCAATGAACAAAATTGTATTAAATTGTAAAAATATATTCTAAATATACTTTAAAACACTCAAATTAATAATTAATCACTATTAATTATTTCGATTAAAAAGGTTGTTTTTAATTAAAATTTAGTAATTTTCACTATTCATCAGAAAATGAAAGTTATCCGAAAAGTACCAAAATTTCACCCTAAGCTAATTTAGATATTCCGAATCCAAAAATGAAGTCCATCTTGAAAAATAAAATTTACAAAATTTCAAAAAGTGGTCATTACTATTCATAATGGCTAGTTTTAATAATATTTTAATAGCATATCGTTGTTTAGTGAAACTGGGTATTGCGTACTACACACGCTATTGAGGAAGGTCGTGATTGCATGTAATACAAGGCATGTCAAGGATGCGTGTTGTGCACGCTTCTTTTGGTGTAGCGTAAAACAAAAGACATTAATGAAATTAAAAAGAATATTTTTCATAAAATCTCGGGGTGTTACATTCTACCCCCCTTAAAATGAAATTCGCCCTCGAATTTCGTCGGGGTTATAAATGGTTTACTACTCAAAAGTTTCTTTAATAGAAACCCATATCGTAAAAAGGAATACCAACACCAATCTTTAAAAACAAAAGTATGAAAATTAACGGTTACCCAAATAAACTAATCACTGGGTTTCCACATAGGTGAAAATATGGATATGGAAGAGAAATCTAACCATCATGTTCTGATGGAGAGTGGTAGAGAACATGGCTATGGAAAAGCCAGAAATAACAAAGCCATAAATTTGTGATGATCTAAGGTACCATCTGATTCATCAGATATAAGAGCAATAGGACAACATTTTTGGTTTTCAATATCATTTCCCTAAAGTTGAAGAATTTGAATTAGAATAAATACTTACTTTATTTTGGTACAATATCACTGTTGTTCGTGCCTTGAACAATTTCCACTTCTTCTCTTAAAGAAATGAAGTTGAATTTTTTATTTGTGATGTGTAAGCAGATCATGTGATAGAATGACGGGTCATTCCATCTGTCTCAAACAAAAGGTTAGAAAAAGTTATTAAATATACATAAGTCGATCTATAGTGATATTAATCATATATGGTTCCTAAAATGGACTTATAATTATTATATCATAATAAAACTAGTTTATACTAAACAGGGACTTCCGGTAGGCTAGTGGTAGGCGATAAAGGCCAGTCGCACTTCGATTGTGGGTTCGATTCCCACAGCCTTGTCTAATGCGATGGGTTTTCACCCATCCTGCAGGTTGTCCTTTTTCTAAAACTAAATTAATATAACATCCCATAAATAATATCGAAAAAACTTTTATCCTTAAACAATACTAACTTATGTCCAACATAATCCATCCCAATCATTAGGCTTATCCAAAATACTTCGGTCCAAGCTCATAGTATAAAAATGATTACTTGAAATGTCACATAACAATCACGTGAATGCCATCATTTATCCCCCATATATCATAAGATATATCTTGTTGTTCAAATTACAAACATGTGAATAACTTAATCATGTATACCCATTGATCCATAGTGAAAACATGAATGCAGTTAAAAGTTAACACTTTCCACAAACCAAAATCCTCAAAATGATTTATACTCAAACCATGATATAACTTAGTCCTTATATCAATCATGAGCTCATGAATATAATAAAACATCTCATAATCTTCTTATCCCTTCATTATGCGCATATCATCTGCTTACCAAAAATATCTCAATCACTTTCCATGGTTACCGGTACCATAAAATTATTGAAAACCACAATAGACCAATACATAAATATTCCAATATTCCACGATACTATATACAACATTATTTTGGAATCCCATTACATAAACACTTAATCATTCCACCACATCGTTGTCATATTCAACATCGCCAATAGTGATCGCATGTGACATCCCTTTGTCCTTTTCCTTAAGTGGTTGCTCATGTCGATCATCGTTAACCCTTGGATTAGGGCATTGATTAGCATAATGCCCCATTTCATTACACTTGAAGCATTAAAGTGTTGTTGGTGCGTTCTCTACAGTCTTTTCTTTATTCACACCATTAGCAAACCTTTTTCCATTACTTTGACACTCATTTGCTCGATGACCTTCTTTTCCACACTTAAAACATTTTCTAGTCCCTTTAAGACAATCTCCACCATTCTTCTTTCCACACTTTGAGCATAAGGAAACATTCATCTTCTTTTCACTATTATTCTGAGATTTCTCCTTGAACTCCATCTTTCGTTTCTTATCAAAACCATGAGATGAATATGTAACACCAACTTCCATTTCTACCTTAATAGCACATTGCACAATTTCTTCATAGCTACTGAAGTCTCTTATAGCTAATTCCCTTCAAAGATTTGGTTTTAAGACACTGAAGAATCGATCAACTTTACTTTCATGTTGGATGATAAAGCCATATGCATACCTTGCAAGACTTGTAAAATTCGCTTCATATACACCAACAGATTCATCATCCTTTTTCTTTAGTTCAAGAAACTCCCTCTCCATCTTAGTTCGAAGAATGTGAGGGAAGTACTTATTGAAAAATAAGTTCTTGAACTCATCCCACTCCATGGACTCAATTTCATATCTTGGCCTCGTATTCTTGATAAGATTCCACCATTGATCAGCTTCACCTTCCAAATGATATACTGCTAAGATTACTTTATCATGTTCAGAACATTGAAGAACTGAAAATATCTTTTTAGTGGTACTGATCCATTGTTCAGCAACAAGTGGACCAGAAGACCCACTGATAGAAGGTGGACGTTACCTCATGAAATAATCAATAGAATATTGTTCCCTTCTCTACTCATTTGGTAGTCCATAATGATTCATAGCTTGTGTAAGTATAGAAATAAGATTTTTCACTCCATCTCCCATAACATTTGTTTGTTCAGGAGGACAATCATTGCACTGTCCATTGCATTGATCAACATGGTTCCTTCTGATTCCAGCCATCTTCTAAAACCCAAAAAGAATAGTGTGAGAGGAAAAAATAATGCTAGGAAAAACAACATAATAAAGGGGGAGTACCTTCAATATCTAACATCTTAGGTTACCGTAATTATAGTACTATAACCTATACTTATACTTAACCTTAGGGACATCCCTAGAAAACCCTTAGAAATATCTCTAGGGATCTCACTAAAGTTCTCGCATCCTTGTTTCCAAAGGATGACTAAACCATTCCTATGATACCAACTGTAGAGACCCTAAGCTTGACGTACATGGACATTACATTACTTTTGTGGAATACTTAGTACATTACAAAAAACACACACACAAGGACTGTAATAGTTTAGTGTCTTTGGAAACTCGGAATATAATCTTCTAACCATGGTGAAAGATCTTCAACATCTCCCATAAAGATATTCCCTTTTTTTTCTTAACTAAAACCTTTCTTTATATCCTGGGGAAAAGAAATAATAAAAGGGTGAGCTCAAATTCTCAGTAATGGTAAACAAAAGAAATATCAATCACATCATATTCCTAAGAACATAACATTTTGGAAATCTTAACCTGCAAAACAGATCATAATATCATAACATGGGATAAATCATAATAGTGAAATATAATCTCAATAATCATAACATAAAACATGAAACTTTGTGGCATACACACATAATCATAGATAATAATTTCTTATTAGTCAAGACTCATTTCCAAGACTATCTTAGTGGACAAAGTCCATTTCTGAACCGAGTTCACTCTTCATTTCAGTCATGTTTCACTGAACCAGTTTAACCTGCCGTTTCGGCCATGTCTATCTCATGAGATATAAAATCTTTACCCAATTCATTGGAAGGAGATATAGTTCCCACCCATCTCATAATTATACCATTATTATGTGTGCCACAAAATCATAAACCTTACATCATAGCATAACCCATGTAATAAAAATGGGAATCATAAACATCGTGACATCATAAAACAATTCATATAAGATAAAGGAATTAATAAACATAATTCCATACCAACATAATAAAATCAATGTAATAATATAGATAGAAACAGAACCCTTTATTATCTTAGATGGAAAATAATTTTGATAAAACACTTGAACTCCATTCTTGAGTAAGATATCATTTCTACTTTAAAAACACTTTTCCTTTCTTAACATGTCATACAGTTATAAACTATAATAAGTTGATTAAAAATAAACTTGAAAACATGTAAAGGATGATTCTTGGAAATAAAGTTTCAAAAATCCATTCATGCAGTATAAGTTAAAAAAACATTCTTCTCGTACTTTTGTCAGAAAAGTCAAAAAGTACCTCATACGAAAAATGACAAAAGATTCCTTTCGTATATTTTACTAAAAACTCACCGAAGGGTAATATTGGATTTAAACAATTGTAGGTGTATGGAAATATAATTACATATTGAGAAAACATGGATGTGGATGATAAAATACACCCTAGTAAATACCAAAGTATAATAAATCTTGGATAAAAATGAGATTTTGATATTTTACCTTACCTTAGGTCCGATTTGCTTCGTTAGTGTCTGAACCTCCTGTATAATGATTTCAATAATGTCATTGAATTATTCCATAATCATACTCATTGTTATGATATCATATATGGTTCACTTATGACTTTATTTTACCCGTTCTTTTGTAAATTCCATGTTAAAGAGCGTTTTGGGTAAAATTGTTTCATTTGTCATCCGTGTTTTGACTTGTAATTATTCATATGATTACCTAGATCATGATTAATTAATTCCAGAATATAAAACATGATTTATATAATATATATTCAGAATATACATATATATAATAGATCAGTAAATTGAAAGAAATACACCGTTCATGGAGACGGTAGGTTGTACGTTCGCATGAACGCTGTTTTTGTTTCCTTATTGAGTTGAATGGAATTAAGTAGATGAAATAAATATATATACACATAAATCTAGTATCATTATTATTTCATATATTTCATGATTACTTATTATATACACTTTATAATCATTCATGAATGGTTAACGTGGAGAATGAATCTCATCACGTTGTGGAGACGGTAGTCCGTACGTACGCACGAGTGATGATATCGTTCTCATGATCGTGGAATTGTATTGGAGTGAATGAATACTATTTCAGAATTAATACCAATTTAAAATAATCATATATAGTTGTTTATTTGCACCATTATACCCATCCATGTAAGGTGGTGGTGGAAAATAGATTATACCACGACGTGGAGATGGTATTCCGTACGTACGCACGCGCGGTGATTTCATTTTCCATAGGATGGATAGATGGTGAAATAGGTTGGTTTCATACTTATAATAAAAAATCAGTATATGAGTGAAACTGATGTTATTACTTCAAAATGAAAAAACCTATGAAGAATAAGTGGAATAATAAATAAAGTTGAAAGAATCGGTAACGGACATTACCTCTTCTTTGAAGCGCCTCTTTTAGATCTCCTTTTAGGGCACTAAAATTGGCCTTTTAGGAAGACCAGAACCACTAGGATGTAGCTATGGAAGTGGATAAGAGAATTTGGCAGGGGTTGGCCAAGCATGAAGGATCAAAGTGGTGTGATGAAGAGAGGGAGGAGGTGCCCTTTTATAAGGGAGGAGAGGGGCACCTTTGGAATAACTAAAAATATTATTTTATTATAAAGTCAATTTCGGTTTTTAATAGTTCAAAATTGATATTCTTCAAAGCTAAGGTGGGGATGGGTCGAAATCCTCTAATCCAATAGAATTTATACAAGTTTAGGTTCCTATTTTAACCTTATCATTTAGATTTAACATTAAGTTAAATAATTTTACTTTTACCGTGTCTTCTTCTGTTCTTATACTATAAGGTTAATAAACTTACTATAATCAGCCAAACGAACCCCAAGTTGTTTATTATTAATATATATAACCTTATCTATGTAATTTGGCTGAACATTAGATTTTTATGAATAAAATAACAATTAATAATATAATATTTGTTTTAAAAACTATTTTATCTCAATTTTGACACTATTTAGTAATTGATTTTTGTGAAAATCATAAAAGAATGATTAGTTCGAAAAAATTTAATTAAATCAATACTAAAATGTCATATGAACCTAGAAAATTATTAGAATTCATAAAAAGTCTCAATTTATTTTAATTTTTTTATTTATAACATCAATTATGTAAATATTTTATTAATAAGATAATTACTGCATCATCTTTGTGTCATAAATAAATTAACTTATTTAATGTCTAAAAATTACAAAGAAATATTTAGGAAATATTTTTACTTTTCTAATGAATATTTATAGTCTAATTTATCTTATGTATAACCCTTTATTTAAAATGATATACTTATTAAACGTTGATTTTAACTATTTTAACCCTTCTTTTAATAAATTAATAATAAATGTCCTAATCTAATCCAAGTGGGCCTAAATGGTCATATTTTATTCCTAAGTTTGTTTTTGGTTGAATTTAACTTATCCAATAGAATTAGGACATGTGTTAGGGTAATATTAATATCATTTTTACCCGTAATTACCCTATTTACTTTTAACCGTGGTAAAAAAAGTAAAAAGTTACTATTCACCAAAAATTATTTTCATCTCATTGAATCAAATTTTACTTACGGACATCAACCGTGTCTCTCAGATTTTTGAAATTCCACTCACAGAAGCGGTAAAATTAAGTTTTATGAAAAATTCATTTTTCTTAACTACCACATAGTGGTTTCACTATTCATCAAAAAATGAAAGTTTCCAGAAAAATACCCAAAATTAGGCCTAAGATATATTTGATATTATGAACTCAAAAATGATGTCTATTTTACCAAATTTAAAACATATCAGTTGAATTAAATAATTTAAAAATTAATTCCCATTGTCAAAACAAATAGCGTGTTCTTAAGAGATAATAACTATCAAAAAATTGACAATTGTTTATGTTTGGTTTAAATGTGAAATTACATCCAACGAACAACATTGTATTAAATTGTAAATATATATTCTAAATATACTTTAAAACCACTCAAATTAATAACTTATCACTATTAATTATTTCGATTAAAAAGGTTGTTTTTAGTTAAAATTTAGTAATTTTCACTATTCATCAGAAAATGAAAGTTATCCGAAAAGTACCAAAATTTCACCCTAAGCTAATTTAGATATTCCGAATCAAAATATGAAGTCCATTTTGAAAAATAAAATTTACAAAATTTCAAAAAGTGGTTGTTTCTATTCATTACGGCTAGTTTTAATAATATTTTAATAGCATATCGTTGTTTAGTGAAACTCGGTATTGCGTACTACACACGCTATCGTGGAAGGTCGCAATTGCGTGTAATGCAAGGCAAGTCAAGGATGCGTGTTCTGCAAGCTTCTTTTGGTGTAGCGTACAACACACGACATTAATGAAATTAAAAAATATAGTTTTCATGAAATCTCTGCGTGTTACATATATACTAGTTTAAAAAATATTTTTATATTATTTTAACAGTTTTACATTGATGTCAATGAAGGTAAACTCAGTTTTAGGCTTAAAAATATATTTCTCAGAAAACTGTTTTATTGTGTTTTAAGCACTTAATTTTAAATAAATTTATGTAACGTATAGAAATTTTATATTGAAAAATTGATTAAATATCTGAAATCATAATAAAAAATATTATTTAATATGTTCAATTTAATGTTAATATATAATGAATAATTAACATGATAAAAAATCTTGTTACTAGAGTAAGGGGTCAAAGTGTTAAAACAGAGTTTAACCAAATATATAATGTTTAAAATATAACAAAAAATTATTTAATTTAAATTTTTGATGGTATTTCGACCAAAATATTATTATATTCTAATATTTGGTACTTTACAGAAATTTTACTTCAGTATGAAATTAATATATTTTAATCTTTTGAAAAATTACAAGTGTGTTCTCTCCCTTCCTTATAAGAGGTCACTAACTATCCACTCTTCCTTATAATTTATATTCCTTATATCTCAACCTAGAACTACCCAAATAACTTATTATAATCCCTCCACATGTATAATAGGTATTTTTTTATCATAATACTATTATTTCACAGGTTAAGATGTCATCTAAAAAAGTTTTATAAATAAATAGGTATAACTATTAACTGGGAGCTTTCAATTTTATTTCTTTTTCCACCTCTTTTGAACCTATATTATACACCATAATATGATGAATCTAGTATCATAAAAATATTGAGATTTCATTATGATGATTTCACAACAATTTTCTACCACTTTTCTATCAAATGGTAATTAAAATTACCTCTCATACGTACGTGTGGACTACCGCCTCCACATAACAATATGATTATATTTCCATAATCACCCCACCTAAATATTTATAATGATTTATTTAATATTTATATATGACATTTATGAAATAATTATTCTTCTATAATTATAATATATTCTCTATGTTTTAACCTTTCACTCCATTATAAAATGATATCATCGCTCGTGTGTACATGTGGATTACCACCACTATGAAACGATGTGATTCATTTTACATACCCACATATGTGAATTTTTATAAAAGTATATAGTATAAATAAATATGATAATTATATCATTATTAGTACTATTTATATGATTAAACCATGACTAATTTTTAAATCTTTGAACCATCAATTCGAAACATGCTTAGAAAATGGACCTGTTTTTACCTAAATGTTCATTTTATTAAAGAAATTACTAATAAAAGGGTAATTTTAAATAATAAATGAAAAATGAAAAGTATGTTATGTATGGTTATGGTTGTATAATATTGTTATAAAAATATATATATTTATAATCCAGGATATTTGAATGTTTATATAGAAAGATAGGACTTTAGGTAATGGATTAATGGTTCAATCTCATTTCCTTTCATTATTTTCTATGATAAATTTACATTAAGGGAAATTATATAGATTTTATCCTTTATAAATAATATATATTTTTATAATATGTTTATTACTATATTTTTAATGTATTTTTTTAAAACTTTTATTTCTTTTGTACTAAAAATTATCAAGAAAATGTTTTAATATAACGATTGACTGTATTTCCTTCTTGGTTGATGAAATTTTTCATCTATTTACATTTTCTCAAATAAAAAAAATTATTTTTCCCAATAATTTAAATATTTTAAAAAATTAATTTCCAATACCATTTTATTAATTTATAATATTTTAAAAATATTATTTTTAAGGAATCATTTTCCTAGCAAGATTTTTTTAATTTTTTTAGAAGTGTAAAATGAATGTTCTATTTTCACCTATATGTTATGAAATGATTTTCCCACCATCATGATCATAATTTTAATTTAATCTTGCATTAAAAGTTTCCATGTTGGTTTTTGAGGAAAATAATTTTCTCAACATTATGAAAACATTTTTTAAAATGTTATAAAATAAATATTATACTTTTCTCATGTTTTCAACGAAAGGTTTGAATGATCATTTAATTAATTTTAATTTATGTCAACATAATTTAAGGATTATTATTATTTACAAGGGATATGATCTTATGATACCATACACTTTATTTCTCTAAATGTCTTGTAAAGATTTTTATTTAACAAAGACAATATAAAACCCTTTCTTTCCCATGGTTTAATTTAGTTATAATTAAATCATTATGAAATCCATTTCATTTCCATGGGTTATAATATAATGAAATGATGAGATGTTAATGAATCAAATTTTTCATCATTGAGTTATTATATGATTATATGATGAATTCTTTATGATATTATGAAACACATGTGTATGGTTTTAATTTTCTGATGGGTGAGACCAAAACTAAATAACAATATAATGTTGTATGAAGATTGATATCTCATGAGATGATAAAGGCTAGAATAGGGATTGAACCTAGTTCAGTAAGAGACTATGTATAATAAGATAGTATTGTCAGTGAACCTTGACTAAGTGAATGATGGAATAATGAGTAAACCCAATCCACTGTGATTGTCATGGTATTGATCCTTTATTAAATAAATAATTATCTATACATATGTGTATGATGAAAAGTTATGTATTATGATTATTACATGTTCTATTGGATCTTGATAGATTTTTTATGATTCCTCATACTTATAACATATGTATTGTTATGAAAATGCTTAATGCCATGATTTATGATTTATGATATTTGAGTAATTTGTTATGATTATCATAAGTTATGAGTATGTTCACATACCCGTATATTATGCACATATCTGATCATTTATTGATCTTCCTTGTTTACCCTTATTGATCATTTATCCTCAACCTTTTTTATTATATATTTCCCTGGGTTATGGGTAAAATATTTTTAAGTAGTGTACGCTTAAGAATTTAACTATGTGAGAAAAAAAATTCTGGTTTTTTTGAATATAGATAATTATTTAATAAAGGATCAATACCATGACAACCATAGTGGATTGGGTTTACTCATTATTCCATCATTCACTTAGTCAAGGTTCACTGATGGTAATGTAGAGACTTGATGGTGTTCCTTGAAACCTAATCCTTGGATGGATACTGGAAAGTGGATGAGACTATGACACAAATTAACTTAGGGGTAAAAACTATTATAGGGGAAGATATAGTATCAACTCGATATTCCCTAATTCCATGGTATGTGGTCTTGAGACTAAAAACATAGATAAAAACTACTTGCATATTTTCATAGGTTAATTAAAATCCTATTTATAATCAATTATGACTCATTTTAAAATATAATAACCATCAATGTCCATTATTAAACCTAAGGATTCGTTTATTTAAAATGAATCATAATTTATACATCTTATTAATGATTTTTCATGATTGTATGATCGCACACTATAATTATTGTTTCTTATACTATTTTTTGCAATACCTACAACCAGGAGGAATCATGTGATCCATGAATTTAGTGACCAATTTAATGATTATAATCATGAGATACCAATTGAAATGGGAGATGGGATGTGTTATCTTATGGATATCCTCACCCAAATATCTCTAGATATTAATGGTAACATTAATACTCAAAAACATAGAAGTATCCAAAGTAAAGAAAACCCCACTATTGAAAATTTTATATGCAAATGTATTCCTTATTTTAGTGTCTACTTAGATGCACTTATTGTTGTGAAATGAATAAATGTTATAGGAAATATATTCTATGTTTTCCAATTCTAAAACTATGAGAATATTATTGTAGTCATGTATTTTTTGAAGTTTAAATTGATCGATGGTGGAATTTTATCATGAATATGAGGAAAGATGAGGAAATTGACTCTATGACATGGTGTGAGCTAAATAATATATTTTTAAAAACATGATTTCCTATAACTATTAACATTAAAATGGAAAGTGAATTCCATGAATGTAAGAAAATTGATGAAAAATCCATTAGTTCCTATAAGGAAATTTTTAGAAGACTTTCATGGTATGCTTCAATTTTTACCATCAATCCTAAAAGTAAAATGAATAGATTATTTAGTGGGTTGAAATCACTTCTCTGAAATGAATTATGTATAAGGGACACTCCTAATTTTGATGAAATCATTAGGTAAACTCTTATATAATAAAATAATATGGGAGACACTAATAGTTATCATGGTATTGAATATAAAAATATTTTGGTTGAATTTTAAGGAAATTTTAATGATAAAACCCTTAATGGAATAAAAATTATTCTTCTTTCATATTATAAGAATATAAAGAAGCATAGTGGAAACATCCTTCTTGGGACAGTTAAATTTTGTAATTGTTAAAAATAATGTAATTTAGTAAGATATTTCTAAAGTAATGTGATGATGATATTTAATGAAAATAATAGTGAAAAATATCAACTTACTGTTCCACCCACACTCCAATTTTTTATTTTAACGGAGTATGGAAATTTTACCAATTAATGAAAAATTAAGAGGGTTAATGATGATAATTGGAATCAGTAACCTCTTAAGCCAAGAGACTAAAGGAAAACCCATGTGATCAAAACTATTGAAGTGGGTCATATGAATAAAGTGGTGAATGGTACACATAACCTCTACTCTAGAAATGAAAATGTTTTATTTGTATCTATATTTATCTGATCATTCATATTAGAATAATTTTTTCAGTGTGTCATGTCACCACATTAATGATTACATCTTGAGATAGAATATAAAAACAAAATTATTTTATTGTTGTATCTCAAGTTTGTAGGTCCTAACTTATAGAAGTTTTTTGAAATATGCTTCTTAAAAATATTTGGACTCTCCCTCTGGTTAAATTTGATGTCATTATGGGAATTGATTAACTATATATATATAGATCCCATGTTAATTTTTGAGGAAGTGTTGTCCCATTTTATATATTAAATCAAAATCTACTCATAATTTGGTGAAAGGATGAAAATAAAATTACAATCAATGTTACTTATATGGTATGTTTATTACTTTTTATTCATGAAAGATAGTAATCCCAAATGGTTGGGGATAAACTCAACATCAAATATATAAAAATTCTTTAGGATTATGCCTTTTTATTTATTTAAGACTTTTCTAGTCTCCTCCCAAACTGTGAAGTTGGGTTTTCAATTGAACACATACCTTTTGCTATACCTATTTCAAACAATCAATATAAATGGGCCAAAATGAGATTTAAGAATTGAATAATCAACTCTTGGGGAATCTTGATAAGGGATTAATATTCCCTGCTGCATCACTATTTGGTGAACCAATTCATTTTAAATAATTATTATGGTTCAATTCATATTTTCCTTGATTTCTAGAAATCTAAAATGATAATAATTAGAAATAATATCACATAACCTGTATCGATTAAAAATTTACTCAATTATGAGGATCTTAATATTTTTCCTTGATTGATATTGGATTTTTATATCATCATCTATGGGTTAACAAACATTACCTACCCAATATAACTTTCTATACAAGGTATGGTCATTATAAATTTATAGTAATTCCATTTCAACTTTCAAATTCTCCTACAATCATTGTAGATTCAATGAATTGAGTCTTTATATATTAACTTAATTTATTTTTTCTAGAATTTATATATGACATTCTTATATATTTAAATATCAAGGAAGAGAATTAATAATATTTGAGGAATGTGGTGAATACCCTCAGGAAGGATGGTTTTTATGCTTAATTTACCAATTTTGAATTATCGATTGATAATGTTTCGTACATTGGATTATAATCATAGGTGAGGGTATATTAGTGGATCATTCAAAGATGAAAATTATTGAACAGTGTACCATACCATCCATGGTAGATGACATCTATATATTTCTTGGGTTATTGGTATATTATGGGTTCTTTATGAGGAATTTCTCATGGATATATAATCTAATAGATAAATTGACATAGATAGAACAAATGTTCCTATAGAAAAATGAATACGAGGAAAATTTAATGTAGATAAATATAGGTTTGGTTAGCTTACCTATTCTCAAACTATCTTTTAGTAGAGAAATATTTTTGATCTATAGATATGCATTAAATAAAGGAATAGGATTCAAACTTATACCAGAAGACATGGTTATAGTTTATGCCCCTCACCAAATAAAAATTCAGGGGAAAAATTATCAGACACATGATTTTTTTAGCTATGGTAATTTTATTCATTGAATATATGGATGAATTATCTATATGGTAAAAGGTATGATATATATACTAATCATAAAATAATGAATTATATATTCACACAGGAAAATTTGAATATGTTCCATGGAACATGGCTGGAGTTTATCAATTATTATGACTGGTCAATACATTATAACTATACTAATGTGGACAAGGTGGTTGATTCTCTGAGTTTGATGGTCCATGATAGTTTTTCCATTTTAGGTATTTAATGATGTCTAATAATAATTGATTTTTAGAAGATAGACCTTGAAATAATAAGGAAAATGGATATATCATATCTTTGATAAATGTTGAACCATAAATCCATGTGATAATTAAAGAGGTGTGTAAGGGGGATGTTTAACTATAAAAAATGGTAAGAAATGTTCCAATGTTCATCCATTATTGTGATTAATGGATAAGGATCAAGAACTGAGTATGTGACTCACCAATGTTAGAATTCAAGAATGAGATATTGGATAAAGCACATAGTTCATAATTATTCATTAATCGTAGATGTAAACATATTTGTAGATATAAAAAAGATTATTTATTTATGTATTAAATAAAAATGTATATTTCATAGAATGTATATTGATGCCTGGTATATCAGTGCGTTAATGTTGAGATAAATAATTCAAAGGGAATGTTTCTAAAATTACCCATTCTAGAATGGTTATGGGAAAACATTACAAGATATTTCATCATTAAACTCCCAAAAACTTATAAATGTAAGAATTATATTTTTATGTTAGTTGAACTCATTATGAAATCAAAAAATTTCATTTTAATTAGAGAACATATATCTTATAAGGGCATGGATCTGTCAATTCTGACCCTTGTTGTGTTTTCAAAGTTTGTGGTGCTCAAAAAAGGCTAAGGATGGTGTGGGAGGTGTTTGGATGTGGATTATCCTATAAGAATACATATTTTAATTAAATTTTAATGGTATTAAATGTTGATTTTTTATCTTATGGGTTGCAGTTAGTGGATTTTAATTTTCATCATCCATTCTTATCATTTGTGCACTTCATGCCTAATGTACATCAATTTAATCCCAATGATTCATATGATTTTAAGTATTGTAATTATCCATATTTTAATTTGATATTTTGGTAACTGTATCCACACTTAAATATGAACATTTTTCATTCAGGGATCAATGGAGGATTCATAAAAGATGATGGAGATATTTGGAGATGAATGGAAGCAATTTTTAGATAAGATAGATTGGACACCAGCCCACTGATGAGAATGTGGGACCCACATTAAAAACTCAATGAATCCCAAATTTCGTGGTATTCTAGAATAAATATAGAGGAACAAGTAATTATTCATGATATAGTGCAAATTCGGCCTCCATTTTGGTTATTTAGGCAGCACAATTTGAAGATAAAATTCTGGACTAGATTCTGTAGCCCAGAAAAACACCCCACCATTATACACATATCTCATTAACCATAAACTATTTTAGGCTGAAACGTTTCACAAGGTTAGGGGACATCTGTATATTAATTTTTTTCTTCTATGGACCACTCCACTTTGGCCATCTAGAAGGTCTTACAGGTGCATCTGTTTGGTGGAAGCAAGCCGGCTGCCCCCTCGAGTCAATGGTGGAAAAGTCTCCTCTCCCTTACTTTCCACCACCCTAGGACTACCATACTCAAGTGGGATCTTTTTTAATATTGGATGCTCGACCCAAGTCTCCCAAAATTATTATTTTAGGTAGTGGTGGTGGAGTAGTTTATCATCTTTGAGCTTTGTTTTCATCTTAATGTTATGATGCCAATTTTTCTTTGTAACGTTCTTCCTTCACATGTTAGATGTTTTAATTCATTTTAATTTCTTAATAAAAGTTCTTCTTATACTTTTATTCGGTTATTATCCATATCACTTTCATACCTTTTCCTCAAGGTGTGAATTTATTCACATCAAACATTGTGAAATTATTCAGACAATGGTGGAGTTATCATTTTCTTTATATTGTTTTCTTTACTTCTTCAATTCCTCCCTCATGAGTCTATTCCTGATTCAATTGAAATCATAGCTTCAATGGAGGGATAACTGACTTATGGGTTGATCCAAGGGAGCAGAAATGGGCTGTATTGGATGTTATTTATCATCCCATTAATGAATACTCACTTCTTTTAATTGATATTTTTATTTGATGATTTTAAAACTTCTTCGTCCTTGATAAATTTTAAGGCCACATACTTCAAGTGCTAATACAAACCATTACCTTTGAGTGATCATAAATTTGATCCTCCAAGTGTATCGGTGATAAGTATTATGTTGTGTTGGTATAAAATCAGTATGTGATGAAGTTTTTTGTTCTCCTTAAAGGAACTCAACTCAAATATAGTAAATTGAAATAATTGAAAAGGGAATACGTCCAATCCACCCCAAGTGATAACCAAGGATCAAATCATTCTTTTAAATTGAATTCTCTTAAGTCTCTTAGAGTTCAATTAAAACCATTTTAAATAAACCTATTTTTTCCATGTCATGGAAAAAAATAATCCATATAATGTACGTGTCTTTAGGTACTTCTTAGGTCTCTGAGGATTTGACAACCCAAGCTAGACTACAAGGACCATCCTACCTTCTTATTTTGGGTAAATTTGAGCATGAATCAAATTTTGGCACCATTTCTGGGGACCCAAGTAAGCTATATAAACACCCATTCTATTATCCCTCATTTCTTATTTTCTCATCCATGTTCTCTTATCTTTTCCCTTTCTTGTTTTTTTCTTTTGGCGCATGTCCGTCTACACCTGCGATCAATCAAACCGTCTTGTTAGGGTGGATAGTCCTGGGGTTGGGGAGTCAAGTACACCAATGGGAACTCTTTCCATTAGATCCTAATATTCCTAATACTTTAGAGTCCAAAAATGTTCCCGTTTCAATGGAAGGCCTTCAAAGAAACCAACTCATAAACCCCGGTGGAAACCAAAATCGAAACCCAAATGAGGCAGCCCCAAACAAGGAGAATGCAGTTGATCAAACCATGAATGGCTACCTAACACCTTCCTAGAGCAATTCCCCCTCAATCATTAAACACAATTCCCTAGAAATTATAACTACATCTTTAAACCCCGTGTCCTAAACCACCTTCCCAAAATCCATGGAATGGATTACGAGATGCCCTACCTTCACATTAAGGAGTTCAA
The DNA here is from genome assembly GCA_963277665.1 of Viscum album. Classification (NCBI taxonomy): domain Eukaryota; kingdom Viridiplantae; phylum Streptophyta; class Magnoliopsida; order Santalales; family Viscaceae; genus Viscum; species Viscum album. The sequence continues at coordinate 641,259 of CAUJRU010000338.1, forward strand.
TGACATTGTAGAAACCATGTGTCCCCCAAATCAACTAGAATCAACTAAGATAAGGATATTTATTTTTTCTTTAAAGTATTGAGCTAAAAATTGGCTAAACAATTTGATACTATAATCCATAAAATCTTGGGACAAACTACAAAGAGAATTCTACAAGAAATACATTCCCCACCACAAAACAATTACACTTAAAAAGAGTATCCAAATCAGTTTTGAAAAGAGTGAGAGTAATTATATGAATCATGGGAGAGGTTCAAAGACACTCTAAACATGGTTCTACACCATGGTTTTTCTATTCCTGAACAAGTGATAATTTTTTAGGAAGGTTTGGGTCTGGGGAACAAACAATTCATTGACATGATGTGTAATGGATCCTTTAAAAACAAATCCTCAAATGATGCTTACAAGTATCTAGAAATCCTTTCTGAACAAAACCAAACATGGGAAAATTCACCTTATTCAAAAAATCCACAAAGAACTACTAGAATTCATGCACATAGAGAAGAGTAAAGCCTTGGGGCTAAATTTGCAGCACTGTCTAAAAGGTTGAAGAGATAGACCTTAGGAAAGTCTATGAAATCGTAATTATTGACCATGTTTGCACAATTTGTGACAAACATGACCATAAGATAGAAAAATTCCCAACCATTCCATCCATCAAGGATGTTCTTTTAGGAGGAACTCCAGTGGAAGTAAATGATTTGAACTTTCAAAATACTCAATACCAAAACAACTTCATCCCAAGGTATAATGACCACCCAGGATTTCACTAGAAAGATAACCAAAAACCTAGCCAACCATCGGGACAAAATCCTTACCCCCATCAGAACTAACAAACCCATAACTACTTCCAAACCCAACCTATCTAATACCAACTGCCACCGGTGCATTTTCAATAAACCATCCCACCTCCAAAATATCCCCCCCGGGATAAACCAATCTTCTCAAGCACCAACCCAAACTGGTCCACAAATCCAACTAGAACAACTATGAAAAAAAATGGAAAGGATGAACTCAGAAGTATGTTCCCTTAAACAAGAACTTCAAACGATAAAAACTAGAAAGGCACACATGCCTACTCAGGAGGTTCCATCCTCAACTTCTAGGGGAGAGTCATGTTGTAATCAAACATCTCATGAACAACTAATGTCTATGACTATTTTAAGTAGTGGGAAATCAATTGAGAAACCTGAACAACTTATTCAGAACCCACCTGAAGATTCAAACATGGATGAAAATTTAAATGAACCAAATGATCAAACTGAAAAACATAATAACATTGTCAACGAAACAACTATTCAACAAACAACCCCACAACCTGCACCATTTCTTCAATGCATGAGTGGGAAAACCAAGCCTGAATTGAGTGAAACATTGAGGGAAATATTCTCACAAGTCCAGTTGAACTTTCCCTTTCTCGATTCCATCCAAGACATACCTAACTACTCATAGTACCTTAAGGAATTGTGCACTTTTAAAATAAAATTTTCACATAAAAACCAAGTCCTTTTGGATGCTAATGTGAGTACCACCATTCAAGGGGACATTCCTCCTAAGTTGAAAGAACTGTGTTTCCCTTACATCAATGTTGAACTAGGAGAGAGCAAAGCTGTCAAGGCCTTGTGTGGCCTAGGTGCTAGTTTCAATCTCATTCTCTATGTTGTGTACTGTCAGGTAGTCCTAGAAGAACTCCAACCCACATCTGTCACACTTCAGCTTGCTGATCGTAGAATTAGGGTTCCAAAGGGGATTTTAAAGGATGTTCTAGTAAAGGTTGAAAACTTCATCTACCCTACTAACTTCATTGTCCTTGATATCTATCCAAACATAGGAAATAAGGGTCAAACCCCAATCGTCATTGGTCGTCCTTTCCTTGCAATAATCAACTCTGTTATCCGAGTCCGAAATGGGAACATGAACATCACCTTTGGAAACAAGAGTCTAGACTTGAACATCTATAATGCAAGATCACAAATAGGGGATGATGAGGACGTTCATGAAGTAAACATGATAGGAAGAATTGATAATGAATCCATAGAACATCATGGAATATTTGATTGATTTTTATGTTAGGATGAGATTTATTTCCTTTGTTCACATGAAGGATGTTTATCTCCTTGGCATGAGTCATTTTCAAATTTCTCTTATAATGAAGTCTTGGGTCCAAAAATTAGTGAAACCATTCATCAAACCATATTCATGGAGACCAATCGAACTTCCGTCCCTAAATCTGATCAAACCAATATTTTATCTGAAACTTCTATATGTGGGGAATCAATTCTATCTGAAACTCTAAAAAAAGAAATTTATATTGATCTAATGTCGCAATATTCTTATGAAATTTAGAGCCAAACTGATCTTGAATTGAAGGAACATCCCACTACACTCATGTATTCTTTCCTAGGGGACAATCAAACACATCCTATTGTCATTTCTTCTTCTCTTGAATCCAATCATGAGAGGATGCATATAGATGTCCTTAGGAAACATAAGAAATCCATTGGTTGGACCCTGTTTGATATTCCTGGGATTATACCACTTATCAGGACTAGTAGGATTGTTCTGGAATCTGATTCAAATCCCTGTCGTCAACCTCAACGTGACTCAATCCTAATCTCATGGAATTAGTGAAAAAAACTTCTAAAATTATTACAATGTGGTATAATATATCCCATATCTGAGATTGAGTGGGTGATCCCAATCCAAGTGGTTCCAAAAAAGGCTGGAATCACAGTGATAACCAATAAGGATGGAGATATTCTTCCAACTAGGGTGAGTAGTGGATGGAGGGTCTGCATTAACTATAAGAAGCTAAACTCATTCACTAAGAAGGACCATTTCCCCTTACCATTCATTGAGAAAGTCCATAAGAGAGTGGCAAGTCATGTCTTCTACTGTTTCTTAGATTGGTACATGGGGTACAATCAGATTGAGGTATCCTAGAGGATGAAGGGAAGAATACATTCACCTATCCATTTGACACATTTTCCTTCAAAGACATGCTCTTTGGTTTATGTAATTCCAATGGAACCTTCCAACTGTGCATGATGGGAATCTTCTCAGACATGGTAGGGGATTTTCTAGCGGTTTTCGTGGATGACTTCTTAGTGTTTGGGGATACATTTGAGGGATGTCTGTAGAATGTGGAGAGATTCTTGTCAAGATGTGAAGAAAAGAATTTGTTCCTAAACTAGGAAAAATTCCATTTAATGGTTAAAGAGGGACTAGTTCTAGGCCATCTAGTCTCAGGTAGGGGGATTTATGTTGATGAAGCCAAGGTTGACATCATTCATCACCTTCCACCACCTAAAACGGTCAAGGAAGTGAGGTCTTTCTTAGGACATGCTTGTTTCTATAGAAGATTCATCAATGACATTGGTTTAATCTCCTGTCCCCTTTGTGCTCTCCTAGTGAAGGATGCTTCATTTGTTTTGATAGAAAGATGTGAGGGTACATTCTCAACCCTCAAATCCTCTCTCAACTCTCCTCCCATTAGTAAATCTCCAAATTGGAACCTTCCTTTCCAACTTTTGTTTGATTCCAATGACTTTACAGTAGGAGCTGTGTCAGGACAACGTTGTGATAAAACTCCTCATGTCATTTATTATGCAAGAAAATCATTAAATGATGCCAATATCAACTACACCACTACTGAAAAGGAGTTACTTGATTTTTTTTCCTTAAAGAAGTTTAGGTCCTACCTCTTAGGATCCCCCATCACTGTGTTCACTGAGCATTCTGCACTAAAATACCTCTTCCAAAAACAAGATTTTAAGGCTAGACTAATTAGGTGGGTCCTTCTATTACAAGAATTTGAACTCACAATCAAGGATAAAAAGGTGTTGAAAATTTTGTAGTTGATCGCCTCTCTAAGATGGAATTAAAAGATAAATCAAATCACCTTTCTCTATCTGATTCATTTCCTGATGAACACCTATACTCTATGAGTGACTGCCCTTGGTAGGCTGACATAGCCGATTTCTTAGTTACAGGAGTAATTCCAAAATTCTAGGGATCCAGGCTCAAAATAAATTCCATTCTGATGTTAGAAAATATGTGTTTGATGATCCATACATCTATAAGTTCTGCCCTGACCGAGTCATTAAGAGGTGTGTCCCAGAATCTGAACAACAATTTATCCTTGAATTTTGTCATAGTGAGGCATGTGGATGTCACTTGTCCTCTAAGAAAAACTGATGCTAGGATTCTTCAGTGTGGTCTCTTCTGGACCACCCTTTCAAGGGACTCCTACACATTTTGTCAAAGTTGTCCTAGGTTTAAACAAGTAGGGTCCATCACAAAAAGGAATAAAATGCCACTCACTCTCATCTTAGTGGTTGAAATCTTTGACTGTTGGGCAATTAATTTCATGTGTCCCTTCCCAGACTCTAGGGGATATCTTTAAATTATCTTATCTATTGGTTATGTCTCAAAATGGGTTGAGGCCATTCCCACAAAATCCAATGATCAACAAACTGTGATAGCTTTCCTAAAAGAAAACATCTTCTCTAAATTTGGAATTCCTAGGGCTATCATTAGTGATCATGGAACTCAATTTTACAATCATCCATTCTCATCACTCCTAGAAAAGTTAGGAATTTCTCAAAAAGTGTCCACTGTTTACCACCCACAGAACAATGGTCAAGCTAAGTTAGCCAATCAAGGAATCAAAAAAAATTCTTGAGAAAACTGTTAATACATCTAGGAATGATTGGTCGATCAAACTCTTAGACTCCCTTTGGCCCTATCGAACCACATATAAAACCATTTTAGGAATGTCCCCATATAGGTTGGTTTATGTTAAAGCATGTCATTTTCCAGTGGAGATTAATCATAAGGATTTTGGGAAATTAAGAAATTTAATTATGAACTCTCATTGGCCGAAACAAAAAAGAGAATTAGATCTCAATAAACTTGAGGAACTTTGGATGGAGTCTTATGAAAACTCAAGGATCAATAAAGAAAAAGTTCAAGCCTACCAGTCTTGAAAACATAAAACCATACACATTGTACTGGGTAAACATATTCTTTTATATAGTTCTAAACATCATTTACACTCGGGAAAGTTGAGGTCTAGATTGTCAGGTCCATACATAGTGCATAAGGTGTACCCCCATGGGGCTGTAGAAATTCAAGATCCCACCAATGGTCAAACCTTTAATGTTAATGGTCATAGAGTCAAACAATTCATTTAACCATTCCAAAAAAATTAAGTTGATGAAATCATTAGTGAACCAACCTTAGATGAGGAAAATACTTAAATAGTTAGAGGTTTATGTCGAGCTAGCTATATTAAACCAAAGCGCTGCATGGGAGGAAAACCGTTATTTTCATCTTTGTGGGCCATTTTTTTATATAGGATTAATGAATCATTTTAATATTTTAATATTTATATATATATATATATATTGTTGACCAGTTCTTCTATTATGATTATGGATGGGTATGAAAGTGGAGCACCATATTCATCCTTGTCATGTGGTGTGATCCTTGAGTAATACCTTACCGAGAAATTTAAAAAGAAGACAATGTATCATCTATTTATTTTATGTGTTTGTATGTTAAAATAAAAATACAAGAAAATAAATAAAATAATAATAATAAGGGATATGTCATGGGTTGTGGGTCAAACCCCATCCCAACCAGCAAAGCCGTGGGGATTCGAACCTAGGACTGAAGGGAGACAGGGGCACGTGCTTACCACTGACCTACAGTTTTCTTGTGCTTCCTTATTCTATAATTTTTATTTATATACTTATATTTTACTTTCATTATTATATAAATATATATATCTAGTTTTTTTTCCACTAGGGAATTCTCAGAGTGACATCGAGATCAAGGGACTAAATTAGAGCAGCAAGAACTTCAACTTTAACCACCAGGTGACTTTATTCCCTGATCCTTATATTTCAATTTCCTTTTTGAAAATCCCTTATCTTCCTCTAATCCTTCTAAAATTTCATTTATTCAAACACTGGGGATAGTGTTATTTTATGTTGGGGGGAGAAAAAATAACAAAATGTGTGTGTGTCAAAAAAATGAATGATTTGAAAAAAAAATTGTCTAAATGGAAGGAAATATTCCATTAACTTTGAACGTGGAAATACACATTGCACACATTGAAACTGAATATCAAATAATTTAGCATTCCCCGATTCTGATTTTAATCCTTTTATAATTTCATGAGCATAGATTTTCGAAATTGTGGTTGTCCAATGTAATATTTCATTGTTTATATTTTCATCCAAATAAAATAAGATCACAATGCACGTCCTTTGGATAGCGGGGTATTAGTTTGAGTTCATGGGGTCCCCCAAATAAATATCATAGGTTTGGTGATCATTTTAGTTTTAATATGAGTATTCAATAAAAAAATTCAAAAAACATTAAATTTGTGCGTAGAGAAATGAAGTGACCTAATGTGTGGCTTTTGGCACTTGGGGAACATGAGTCCATAGTTTTCTAGCCCAGAGTTTGTAATTTTATCTCTATTTTTGGTAATTTAATTTTTTTTGACTGAGTTAACTCAAGACAATGCCTGAGTATGTGGGCTTCCCTCGGTTCCCTAAGGTCTTTGAACCATGGAGTCATCGGCAAAGTCTCTCTATAGGGGTTGACTCTTTTGAGTGAAATTTCAATTACCATGGAAAATTTTCAAAAACAAAAAAACAAGAAAAAAATAACACAAAAAAAAAATTGAATACTCATCTTAATATTGAAATGTGATTCCACCTAGCACTTTCGTCATTTCCCCCTTGAATAAAGATGAACCCTCGTGTCTATTGTGATGCACAACACATCCTCATACTTAATTGATATTGGATGAAATATGGTAATGAATTTGAACAAAAGAATGGGATTGGGATTGGGATCTTCTTATGAAACAATCATGTATTAAAATATTTTTATGGGTTTCATGATTGTTTGGTATAAGGGTTTTGGTGATTATTTTGTATTAAAATGTTTCTCGAAAATGGAATTTGAATTACATATTGTGGAGATACATTTTTCTCGGTGCTAAAAAATCTAAATATGGGGGGTGTGATTATCCCACAAAAAAACATATTTTAATTACATTTACATGGTATTAAATGTTTATTTTTGATCTTATGGGGCCGAGTTAGTGGATTTTAATTTTTATCATCCATTCTTATCATTTGTGCACTTCATGCCTAATGTACACCAATTTAGGCCCAATGATTAATCTAATTTTAAGGATTTTAATTATCGATATTTCAATTTTATATTTTGGGAATTGTATCTACCCTTAAATATGAACATTTATCATTCAGGGATTAATGGAGGATTCAAAAAGGATGATGAAGATATTTGTAGATGAACGGAAGCAATTCTAGTGAAGGAAGATTGGACACCATCCCACTGAAGAGAATGTGGGACCCACATTACAAACCCAATGACGACCAAATTTTGTGGGGTTCTATAAGACATATATAGTAACAAATAATTCTTTAGGAGATCATGTTAATGTTCCCTCCAGTGTGGTTATTTAGGCGGCCCATGTTGAAGATAAAATTTTGGGCCAGATTCTACGGCCTAGAAAAATAGCCCATAATTTAACACATATCTCGTTAACCAAAAACTATTTTGGGCTGAAACTTTACATAAATTTAGGGGACATCTTTGGATTCCTTTTGTTTAAGGACTACTCCCATTCGGAAATCTAGATGGTATTACAGGCGCATATGTTCTGTGGAAGCCAGTTGGCTGCCACCTCTGGTCAAGGGTGGAAAAGTCTCCTCTCACTTACTTTCCACCACCCTAGTCCTACCATACTAAAGTGGGATCATTTTTACTATTGTAGGCTCTACCCAAGGCTCCAAAAATTCCTATCTAAGGCAGTGTTGGTGGAGTAGTTTATCATCTTTGAGCTTTGTTTTCTTCTTAATGTTATGCTTCCAATTTGTCTTTGTAACGTTCTTCCTTCACATGTAAGTTGTTTTAATTCATCCTAGTTTATTAATAAAAGTTCTTCTTATACTTTTATTCTATACATCACCATATAACTTTGATACCATTTCCTCAAGGTGTTAATTTATTCACACCAAATATTGTGAAATTATTCACACAACGGTGGAGTGATCATTTTTTATTGTTTTCTTTACTTCTTTAATTCCTCCCTCATGAGTCTACATCCCGCTTCCATTGAAACCATAGCATCAATGGAGGGATAACCCAATTATGGGTTGATCCAAGGGAGTATCAAGAGGCTGGATTGGATTTTATTTATCACACCATTAATGTATACTCAACTCTTTTAATTGAGATTTTTATTTGATGATTTTAAAACTTCTTCATCCTTGTTATATTTTAAGGCCATATACATCAAGTGCTAATACAATCCTTTACCTTGGAGTGCTCATAAATTTCATCCTACAAGTGTCTCTACGATTAGTATTATGGTGTGTTATTATAAAATCAGTAAGTGATGATGTTGTTTGATCTCCTTAAATGAACTCAACTCAAATATAATAAATTGAAATAATTTAAAAGGGAATACATCTAATCCACCCCAAGTGATAACCTAGGAAAAAATCATTCTTTTAAATTGAATTCACTTAAGTATTTAGAGTTTATTTAAAACCATATTAAATCAACCCAATTTGGCCACTTCATAGCCAAAAAAAATCCATTGAATGTATGATTCTGTAGGTACTTCTTAGGTCTCTGAGGATTCGATAACCCAAGCTAGACTAAAAGGACTGTCCAACCTTCTTCTTTTGGGTAAATTTTAGCATGAATCAGATGCTAAAATCTAGAAGGGTTATCCATGATGTGTGTAAGATTCACATTTCTATAATATGGTTCATGTCTACTTAAATATAATATACGGATCCATCAGTTAGGTGGATCTATCAACAACATGATCGATCATCTACACGAGTGATCAAAAAAAATGAATTGGATACATAGTTGGATCAACTATGTGAATCATATATATGGATGGATAAACTATATGAATTGACTACATTGGGAATTAGGCTATGTAGGGTATTCAAATACATGGGGGATTCTGTAATGTGATGGATTTAGATCCATGGGGGATTCAACAATCTTTAAGATTTAGAAAAGTGGGGGATTAAGATATGTGGTGGATCCAACTACATGTGGATTTTGAATATGTGGGAAATTGGCTATGTGAAATCTTTTAAATGAATCACTCTTTAGGTTTCATGGAAAAAACCATGAAAATATTTCGATCTTATGAATTATGGGAATTGAAAGGATGATTCCTCAAGGATATTTATATCCACAAATTTTTTTAAATGGAAGTGGTTGTAAATTTTCCCTTGTTCATGGAGTTAATGATATTTTCAAAATTTTGAATTAAATATTTTTTGATCTAGAGAATAATATTTTCATATATCTATCAACTTAAAAATTAAGGTCCTTACCATAATTTATTCTTGGTCACATTATCTTAATACTAACCATTCCAAATCCCTACTCTTAGAGTTATGAAACCCTTTTTGGGGGGCTAGAGTTCTATAGAGATGATTCCATCTTACTCACAACCCCAATTTTTTAGAGTAGCGAGTCACCTAGAGCTTCATTATTAGATTTATGGTATTCAATGATTCTCCTCTTTATTTATGTGCAATCATAAAGATATAATGTATTATACCATTGGAAGTAAATTATGTTATGTAAATAAATATTAAACCAGATTGACAAAGAATTGGTTCTAGATATCCCATTTTGTTGCTTTATACTGTGATAATGGATTAACTATTGATTTTATAGACAGTGTGGTATCTATAATATCATTGTTAGCATATTTTATTGTAATATAGAATATCATATTTTTTATTTATGGAAATTGTTAATGAATTTAAAGATGAAAATAATTAAAAATTAATTGTCTAGAGAATAAATAGGAACGTTTAATGAATATAGTGTCGTTGTAATTTGATGATGATCAATTTTGTGTTAATATGTATGTTTAATTGAAAATTCAATTATATGTATTGATGGATTTTATTAAATAATATAAATAATTATAATTTTTATTGATGATAAAAATAAAAAAAATGATAACAAGAGTAGTATTAATAAAAAGATCACGTTTAACATTCGTAATATTTTCATATCTAGATGCCCTAAGTTTCCTATAGGTGGAAACTATAAAAAATAAATTGGTTAAACCAATATAGAATAAGTATCTATTGTGTGATAAATATAATATCTACTTCCTATGATACCCATTTTCATGAAATGATCTAGTGCCTTGTCTTGGACCTATGAGGGCGTGTTCTGCAGGATGGTTGGATGCCTTATTTTGAGGGCCCAATTACTCTGTGGAATATGATTTTTTATTTTACACATCATTTGGGATGTTATATACATAAAATTATTGTTATATGAGTTGGATGATTCCTGATCCTTGGATTCTTGATGTGATATAGGATAGGGAGGCCTAGATTATGTGACGGTAGTTGACGTTAGTAATGGAATGATGCATTAGGATATTCATGAGGATGTTTGGGATGAACCTGAAGATGATGTAATGAGTTGAAGTTGGGATTACCTACTATTTATGTGATGTTGAGATTTGAGATTCCCACTTATGAATATATTTAATAGTTTATGTCCTGGTTTCATATCTTATCTTCATTCTATTTCCCATTGCATGAGGTAGCTATATGTGATTGGTTGCATGTTTACTCTTTGTGTAAGAATATAATTGTGTTGATTGGAGTGAGTATCTCAAGTGTGTGTGAATTTATTACCCAATAAAAATTCTGTTAAAAATGGATTTAAATAAAATCCACCAATTAATTAAAATATGGCCTAGTTTACCAAAATAGTATTTTTGACATAAATTTGAATCTATCAGAATACTGTTTAAACATTGATTAAGTATCTTGTAAAATAATATACAATATTGTTTTATCCTTTCAAATAAATATATGTAATAAATATATTATTTAAAAACTGATTCAATTAAATTATCAAACTAGTGGTTTTGTTTAGTTTAAAAAAGCTTCAGTTCTAAACAAAATAAATATCGTAGAACAAAATAAACAATAGGAATTGAATATAAGAGGTTCTATGTCAAGATGAGACTTAATCATCTACACTTGGAAAGAACCTACTGACAAGTATTTTATATAAAATAAAATATTGATCCACAAACTGAATTGGGTTTTACAATATCATACCACTATCTAGACCACAAATACCCCTTGCTCATATTTCATGGGATTCAAAGAAATACATCATGTCGCACAAGACCTACACTTCAGTTACCATGAGACAAACATATGAAAGAGAGTATGAGAATATATTTCGTATCTTATAATTTAAATAAGAAGACAATGTGTGTAGAAAATTGATAAACACACACTCATAATAATGTAAAGATTAATAAAAACAAATAGATAAAGTAAGAATGTTGAAAGGTCATATTTCTCTTAATGATATGCTCTATAGATCTTTACTCCTTGAAATTTATTTTAAATAAGTCTCGATTCAATTTTTTGAATTTATAGAAAAATAGAGTCTCATATACACTTTGTTCTGGACTACAGAAAGCTACTGGATAAAAATGTTCTTTATCTACCTCAGTAGATTGTAATAAATTTGTAGTAAGTAATCCAATTTGTTTCTTATACTTATTTCAAGGCTCACTTCACTTTTGAGACTCTCTAATTGTGTGTCAAAAACTTATTTTTATGAGGGAGTATACTTCTTATTTTAAAATAAATAGTAGCAACAATGTGAATATTTTAGATACTATGAATCCTAATGATACATATCTAACACATACATCAATACATTCTATCAATCAATTAAGAAAAAATTATTAAAATAATCAATGTCATATAATTCAAAAAACTATAAGATAGAAATGTTTAAGTCAAAATAAATTGAAACAGTGGTGGTGAGTCAGCAACACTGGTCATGTCTAACTTTGGAGGGGAGACATTATAATGTTGTGTCCTTGGAATGGTGAAACTTTTTAAGTGGTATGATAGGTTGGTGTTGTGTCATTCTGGTGGTGTGTTATGTGAGAAGTGTGTCATGCTAGTGGTATGTCATCCTAAAAAATATCAATTTTTCATTCTGGTAGTATCACTTCCTTGACAGTGTCTCAAGGTGGTGGTAAGATATTGATAACGGTGTCTCATACATTTTCAACTTTTCATCTTTGTGATGAATCATTGTGGATGGTGAGACATTCCATTGTATTGAGTTTTCAGGGCGGTGAGTCTTCTTGGTAGTGTATCATACAAAGGAAACTTTTTCTAAACCTTCTTATAATATAAAATACTAACAGAAAACCTAAAACTAATTAAATATCATAGTAATAATGATTTGGTGGTCATTAATACAAGGAGGTCAACAATCTCCACCTTTCTTATAATCAAAAATCATGAAATGTTATATTCATTGAATCAAAGTTATATCCTAATAGATTTATAACTATTGTTTCAATGATAAATAAATATTAAAATAAATATATTAAAATACATAGTATCAAATGGAACACATAGAAGTATGTTATAAAAGGAAACTAAGGAGATGAATAAATTTTAAGGTGATTTCAAATGATCATTTCCCCCTTCTTGGATTATCAAAAAGTGAAAGGAAAAATAAAATAGTAAAATAATATGACTAAAATAGGAAATTCTAGACAAAATGATTGAATAATAGAATTACACTTCTAATGATGAAATTTAATGAAAAATATAACCTAAAAAGGGTTCAATAAAAAAGTCACTTAAAATAAAATCCTATAAAATACTCAAAGTCCAATCAATGATTCTCCTTAGGATCATTGGTAGGATCCAAAAGTTCTTTTCCCTTATTCTTGGCTAAGGTAAAGTGTTTAGCATTTGGTTCTGAAGCAACAGGAGGAGTGTTTGAGGGTACTGAAGGGATATCTGAAGAAACTTCATCAATGGGTGAAGGAGGGTGAATCACTTGAATGGGGATGGGATGAAGATTATACACTTTCTATCTTTAAGTTAGAGAAAATGGATGGAACTTAGACGGAAAAGGAACAAGATCGTCTTCGGCCACTCCATGATGGAAATACAATGGCTAGTAGTCAGAGGTGTCATGTGTGAAATCACTAGTTTGGATTCATGATCCACAATTGTGGTACTATGAAAATTAATAAATAGTTTCATAATATGTGTGAATTATATTATTATATTTCCACCTCACTTGATGTCACTATATAATTCCATATTTTATTCCATAAGTGTCTTCAACAAAGGGTCCAAGAATTTCACCTGATCAAATTTTTTCCTTAATGGATTTGATAACAAGAGGCATCCTCAAATTCTTATCCTGAAATTTAAAATTGTCATCCTTGTAATTCTTAGTATATATCATTTAATGATAATAAATTATGAACTCGGTTATAGTCTCTAGATCAAACTTCATATCCTTATCATATTCAACAATAACCTTTATAAAATGATCACTATTATACCTTATTCTTCTTAAGGTATCCTAAGGATGATCTAAAACAAAAATTAATAAACTTTCTGAAATAGTTGTGAGAACTTCTGTAAACCCTGATCAGAGAAACTAAACATCAATGATAGGTGTCGAAATATCACATGAACTATAATATATTGAGGTAATATTTTCAAATATCTCCATCAAAGCATTTATCATGGTTCCAAAATAAGACAACATCCATTCCATAGAAAATCTAAAAGACTCAAACTCATTGGAAAGTATTTTATTCCCAATTTTCAATTCTGTAATATAGTGAATCATCTTATGTTGAATGTTTGGAATTACCAATTCAAACAAATATCATGAATATTCTTCACTTATCTTAGTATGAATTAGTTCAAAACATTTCAAAATCTTACCAAAATATGAAACTATATTTTATCTGAAAACATCCATGTCACCCTTTGTGACTAAATAAATAGAAATATGATGGAAAATTGGAGTAGGTTCTGTCATAGAAGAAAAATACTATTATAAACCACTAGTGTCAATATAAGAAACCATTAATCCTTTGGGATCTCAGTCTTCTAAAATGTAAGGTTCACCATTTTTTGGTGATCTACTAAGACATAAACTCTATTCCACTAACATTGGGTTAATCCCCATGTTAGAAGGCTTTACAAGAGGCTCAAAAACTGAAGAAATGATGATTGTAGATACCACTATAATAGGTATACCAATATAATCTCAACAATTATATTCTCACCAAAAATAAGAGCATCTTGCAAGTGCTCATCAATTGATGTATTTCCAAAAACAACCTCATCCCTCAACTATAAATAAAAATATTTTCCAAATATAGGGTCATCAATATTCTTCACTAAATTCTAAACTTCAATATGTTCAACCAAACGATTCTTAATAAAAGAAATAATTCTGATTTTCTCAAAAAAAATTTGATCTGACTCATTCTGATCATCAACAATAGATACACAGTTTCCATAAACACCAGCAGATTTTTTATGAGTGTCATGACTTTGGAATTCCCCCCCAGTAGATGATTCTTTTTGTTTTCTTTTTTGAAACGTCCATTTCACCAAAATAAATGGAATTTATCCTGATATAGAAACCTGACCACCAAGAGCAGAAAAATGATATTGAGTAATATCAACATCACCTCTTCTAATTTTACTACCAGAACCATCAGGATTTGATCCTCCATCATCATCATCATCATTTCCACTACCTTATTCATTATCTTTATCACCATTATCTTCATCTAATACAGATATTTTTTTACACTAGTCTTCTCCAAACACTTTGGTCTCTTCCTAATCACTTTTTATAAACATATCTATTTTAGTGTGACTATTAAGTGGGATAATTTCTCCTAAAGTGATAGTATGATAACTATGAGATAGGTCAGGGTCACTACCCTCATCCACTGGATATTCATATTCTTTTTTTCCACCAACAAGAAAGTCATCATTCTCATCTAAATATTCAAAAATCAAATCATGTTGTAGACCAAGGTCAACAAGTTATCTTTGGTTTAGATGGGTGGTCAATTGGATTAAAATAATCATATATATTTTCATTTTCTACTACCTTATACTTTTCCCAAGGGTTCCATCTGATCCTCATCCCTATAAAAATAATATTTGTGACACAAAAACCAGCACAATATAATATAGATTCTTTATTTACATCAACTAATCAATTTGATTTAACAATATTAGAAATAAACTAAAGGTAAATTAGCGAATTAGGCCTAGAGGTATGTTTGATCATTTATAAAATATGAATCGTAAGATATCTTTATAGATTTATATTCTATCATATTATCATAAGAAAACTAAAATACACATCATGATACCGTATAGTGGAAAAGCTATCATTTCTTAGAAATATAATGTGATGGATAAACATAAATTGTAGCCTTAAATCACTATCTAAATCTGATGAAATCGATCTTTTATGTGTTCTATCTCCAGTCAACTGAACTACGGATTATTCATAGATGAAATCATCACCATAATCCAAAATGGTTCATTGGTAATCATTAAATGAACTTGTATGTGAGTATTTTTAATAGCTTGTTTTCTACCTTGAAGAAATGGAAATTCAATGACCATTACCCGTTACACTCACCCAATACTCTTCTTCTTATTCAAAACCAAACTCGTCATATTGGTAGAACTCATACACTATATAACGACGAAAGGGTATCTTATTTGAAGAGAACCAATCCATCCACCCTTGGTTTTGTATAAAATTCAGAACTAAGGATCTACTCGAAATATTCCATTATGATTCAACTTCATTTTCTGGTACATCAACCCTCTTTGAAATAGTAGGGTTCACTGGTTTGATATGTACAAGACAAATCGGTTCTCCTTTCTTGGTCTTTGTAGAACATGACTTATCTAGAGAATGATATGAAGGTTGCTTCACTATTTCTATAGAGTTAGTCTCATATGGCTTAGTCAAATGTGAAGGGAAGGTTGAATGGGTGAAATAAAATGTTTACAAGGGGTTTGAGAAAAATAGTCATGAGGAAAGAGTGTGCATTAAAACTAAACAAAGTTCCACATTTTACATTTGGGATTTTAATTGATTTGGAAAAATCAAAATCATGAATCGGGATAAATTCAAAATTGAAGTATTAAATAAATCACAACAAATTTAAAAACAGTGGTTTAGACACACAAAAAAATAAATAATTCATTGGAATTAAAAACCAATAGTGAAACTTACAATGGTGAGAAATCCAATAGTGAGAAGTCCTATAATGATAATTCCAACACTGAGAAGTCCAATAGTGAAACATTCAAAACTATGTTACATTCACAATGGGGGGACATTCAAAATGGTAACACATTCACAATGGTGGGTTGCATAAAATTATACTTTACCAAAATTTATCATACAAAATTTATGTTTTATGTAATTAATCCTCCCATAAATCAAAGGATAGGTGAATATATCAGTAATATGATGTTCTGTACAAATGTATTCAAGAGTGGTATCACCCTTTTGAAAATGATCTCTCCAAAAGTGATGTCTTATATAAATATGTTTGGTTATATAATATGATGCAGGATTCTAAGAAATATTAATAGAATATTTATTATTTTGGTTTATAGGGATATTCTAGAATTTATATTCATAGTCTAGTAATATATGTTTTATCCACAAAATTTGTTCCCAGAAATTAATGGTATCTATTTATTCATCTTTATAAGAAGATAGTGCAACAAAATATTGTTTCTTAATACGCTAAGATACTGGTGACATTCCTAAAAAGTGAAATGTTCCAGAGTTTCTTTCTCTATTTAACTTATATACACAATATTTTTTATTCAAGTAAATAAATAAATAAAACAATCCCAAATTGGTAATATATTTGATGTATTTGAAAATTATCTTTACAACAACCTAGTACGAGTCTTTTGGGTTATCTTGAAAATTAGCACACATACACACACTAAACATAATATCAGATGGATATAATTTAAGTATAGAATAATTTCAATCTATCATATATAACTGGTTTGATCAACCAGTTTCCCAGCTTCATTGAGAAACAATTTACTGGTGGTAATTATAGGATTATCACTAATCTTAGAGTTATCCAGGTTAATACATTTTAAAACATCCTTTGTATATTTAAATTTATTTAAAATGATTTATTATTTATTTTAAAAAATATGAAAACCAAGAATGAATTTGAGTTCACCAAATAAACTCATTTCAAATTCATTTTGCATCATTTTCAAAAAATCAGTACATACAGAATTTTTTGAAGATCTAAAAATTATATCATAAATATAAATTTTTACAACTAAAAAATCCATGGAAGTTCATTTTATAAGAATAAAATGGTAAAATATACCTTTTAGAACCCCTTTTGAAATAATAAAAGGGTCGAGCCTATCATACCAAACTCTTGGGTAAATATATAAATATTTTTTTTAATTTAAACATTCAATTTGGAAAATGTGGATTTTGAAAACTAGGGGTTGTTCAAAAAGACATCCTCAATAATATAAACAATTAATAAAGCACTCTTAACATCCATCTGATAATGTTTGAAATCAAGATGAGTTGTATTGGCTAACAAGATTCTTATGGATTCAAATCTGGCTATTGGTTCAAAGGTCACATCATAGTCTATTCCTTCTTCTTGATTATAATCATGTGCAACAAGTCTAAACATACTTCATACAATACTTCCTAATTCGTCTACCTTGTTTCTAAACACAAATTTAGTTCCATAGTCAAGGTGTCCTTGGGACTACTCACTAGTTCCTACACATTATTTATTTCAAATTGATTTAATTATTGTTGTTTTTATCATACCAAAAATTCATCATTAATTACATCATTGGTGTTATTTGATTCTTTCTAAGATAAAAATACTTGATGTTCAACCTGATTTCTTATAGAATCTCCAGTATATGTACTTCAATTTAGGTATCTAACATAAAAATCTATGGGATGATACATAAGGGTCCTAATATATCAAGAAAAAGTTAGAATAGTCACCTATAGTTCTTCTATAGGTTCGGGTTTGAGAATTTATAGAAACTCTTCAGAACTAGATGATTTTTATGAATATTCCATTATAGAATCAATAGGTTTGTAATTTAATTTCAAATGACATAAATCATACTCATGGTTTTCTATATATGTCTTAGGCTCATGTGGAAATGTATCAAACAATTTGATATAAATAGGTTCTTCTATAGTATTAGATCTTTCATTAATAACTCAATATGATTTATTAGAGATTGAATAACCTGGGAAACTTTCTTCATCACTTTTGGAATAAAATTTGTCTACATTGTCCTTAGTGTTAAGAATAATGATTTTGATACCCAAAAATATAAATAAATTAACATTAGGATTTCTATTTTTTCAAATCTCATAACGAGTCTTTTCAAAGATAGTTCTGATTAAAACTCTATTTTTTTTAAAATGGTTGGTGCCAAATCCTCAATTTATTATAAAAGAAAAGACCTGTTTAGAGGGTAGAGGGAGACCCAATACATAGCCCGAAGGACCAAGGACAAGTGGCCTGAATACAAGGCTTGAAAGCCAATTTTTTGGCCCAAAGGACCCTCTGTGAATAGTACTACTACAGTACCCTACGCTGCTATAGTACCTGCTACAATACCTGCCACTGCTATAGTATCCTGCAACAGTTCCTCCGCCACTACAGTGCTGCCACTGCTACAGATCCACCTCTCCTACAGTAACCCAGAAATTCATCCCTGCCCGGATTTGAACCCGGGTCTTTTGGATGCCAAGCAGGAGCCTGTACCACTTGGGTACAGGCTCGTTGGCACTGATTAAAACTCTATTGATTATATATTAGGTTGTGTTTATATATTTTACCCAAAATATACAAGTAACTCATACTCATTTAGTATGGTAAAAGATATTTATTGAACAGTTTTATTCCATATTTCTAAAAATCCATTATACTAAGTGGTTCTAGGACTAGAGAAGTTATCACTATATCCATTTTTCGAGAAAAAAGATTCAAATTCATGATTCTCAAACTCAGATCCATGGTGACATCATAAGATATTGATTCTATTACCACTTAAATTTTCTACAGATCTAGCATACTTGGTAAAATATATGAATCCTTCACTATAATGATCTAAAAAAGAATACCCCAGTATACCAAGAAAATTCATATACTAGTACATAAACATAGAGCTTCCCATTTAAACATGAAACTATATAAGGTCTAAATAAATCTATATGAACTAACTCAATAGTTTGAGAAGTTGAAAATTATTTCATTAATTTAAGAAAACAATATCTTGTGCTCTTTCCCTTCTTGACGAGGGTTAGAGACATTGTCCTTTGGGAACTCTAGTTTTGTTTGATCCTTTACTATGCATTTACTAGTAAGCTTATTATGTGTGTTAATATTTCAATGGCCTGGTCTCCTATGCAAAATCCAAGATTCATCATTAAAATCACTCAACATGGAAAATTTTCGAAAAATTAATGAATTAAGATCAACAACATAAACATTTTAATTCTTTAAATATGTAAAAAATAAAACATCCTTATAATCAAAAAATGAAAAGCATTATTCTAAAATTTTTCAAGATAACCATTTCCATATAATTTTGATATTCTAATTAGTTAATATTTCATACAATCAATAAATTATATTCTAAAATTTAATACTAAATTTCTTATTCCAATTAAGAAAAGGCTAATTATTTTACCATTACCATTATCTCCAAAGGTGACATAATCACAATAAACCTTTATTAGATTATTGAAGCTACAATTGTCTCATTTATTATTTATAAAAAATCCAAGCTCCAAGTAACATAGAATTTTCTTGGAGGCCTTCATGTAGAATTCCAAAAAAAATAGAAATTATACAAGAAATGATTTTGGTACCCATATTTTGTAAGGTCCATAAGTGGTAGTAATAAGGGTTTTATGAAACCATATTTTCTTAATTGTTCCCTTTTAAACAGACTGTATACTTTTTGAGATAAAAACTTCATTTGGTCCATTAGAAAAATAATTAGAAGAAAATTTTTAGAATATTCTTTTTGAAACTAATCTTTATTTTCATTTTCAATAGATAAATTATAGTTAATATTGTCACTTAAAGAATGTTTTATATTAAGAACTTTTTAGTTATCCTTATATACAATAAAATTATCCTATTACATTCTATAATATACAAACATCTCTTCATGAGACATATCATCATCCTTATTTTCATTCTCAGAATATTAAAAATTAAGCACAAGCAAAATATTTGAAATATATGGTTCCTAAAAGACATTATTTATGAATCACATGTTGCCTCTATCAGAAATTTGTTAATTTGATGAATTATAACCACTATATTAATACTCAAAATCACTCCAAGTGGATTTTATTAATTTCTTAAACCTTCAATCATTTCCATCATTCTAATTTTTGTATTTTAGTTTTGGACAGCCTGCCTTGACATGACTTTTTATTTTTCATTCTTAATAAATGATTTCAACGGTGATATCAATTTTCTTCAAAAAAAATTTCCAATTTCATTTAAAGACATACATTCCTTCATAATTGGTATTTCTAGAAAAGATATTTTCCCTAAAAACATTCGTGTACCTTCTTTCTAGGCGGGTCATCTCTTCATCACTATCCAGAGGAGGCTCACTACCACCTGAACTTTTATCTTGTATCTTTTCCATTTTATTTTCTATATATTTGGATATAGTAGTCTTTATATCTTATAAAATTATTTTAGGCTCATCATCTTCCTCATAGATTACTTTCAGTTCCTATTTATAAATCATCAGCTCACCAATTAGCTTTTTGAAAGGTAGTTTTTTGATGTCACAAGACTGTCTAATTGAAATAGATATTCCTTTATATATTTCTTGAAGGCATCTTAATAGTCTCATGATTTTTTCTTTATCAGACACTAGATTTCCTAGTGATATGATAGTGTTCCTAATTTCATTAAACCTGATATACATGTCAAGTATTATTTTATCAAGATTAATTTTAAATAAATCATACTTAATAATATATGTATTTTGTCTTATATCATTAACATTACTTGTTACCTCATGTTAAATAGATAAAGTATCCCAAATATCTAAATAATTTGTTTGCGAAGAAATTTTATTGAATTTCCCATATCCAAAATCACAATAAATGGAATTTCTAGCTTTACGATTATTTTTAGAAGCATGATTAGTAGATTCAGCGAAATTAACTTTATTAGTTGTCGGAAATTCATATTTATCTTCTATGATGTCCATTTTTTCAAACTCATACACTCTATATGAATTATTATATTTATATTCCCCTCATCATAATTGCTTCCATTAAAAAATAGAGGTTTTTTGTAAGTAGAACCTTCTTGTCTGTTATCCATTTAAAGGGTTAAATTTAGAACTGACAGAAATTCAATATCATTAAAGCACAAAAAAATATCAAAGTTGAAGAAGTTTTGGAAATTTTGATACCAAATCGTAATCCTATGATACCAAATGTTATTTATAGTGAGACTCTTAAGAGGGGGTGAATTGAGTAACCAATAAGAAATCTATTAAAATATATGAAAATAAAATCCCCTAAATAATTAAAATAGGGACTAGTTTATCAAAATTTTAGATTGATAAAAATATAAATATTTTAAATTATTTCTTGAAATATATATTAAGTCTCATGTAAAAAACGTACAATATTATTTTAACTTTTGAAATATGTTTACTTAATAAGATCTTATATAAACAATGATTAAGAAAAACTATCAAAGTAGTGGCTTTGTTTAATTTAAAACAACTTCAATTCTGAAGAAAAGAAGTAGATTAAAAAACACACAGGTGAATTTGAATACAATAGTTTTAGTCTCAAGATGATACGTAGTCCTCTCCAATTAGAAATTACCTATCCCAAAATAGTTTATATAAAATAAAATTTTGTTCCACAATCTCGATCAGGTTTTGTAAGAGTATACAAATTATCCAGACCACACATGCCACTTCCATAGTATTCGTGTGAGTACAAAAAAAATAGGTAAAACAATATCTCTACCATAATTATCATGGGATAAATAGGTAAAAGAGAGTATGAGAAGATATAATGTATCATCCAATTTAATGACAAAGATAATGTGTGTACAAAATAGATGAACACACACTTCTCATAATGTAAATATAAATAAAACAAACAATGAAAGTAAGAATATATAAATTTCATGTTTCTAGAAATGATATTCTAAAAATATTTTGACTCCTTGAAAGTGATTCTTAGTAAGCCTTGAGTCATGTTAGAATGTTTTAGTAAGTAGACTCTTTTTTCTTGACTATATTAAGGTATAGGATATAATATAAATTTCTGCTTCATCATGTGAGTGTAATAATGATGTATTAGGTAATCTCTTGTGGTTCTTGGAATAATTTCTAGATATCACACATATGTGCATCTCTCTACATATGTCTAAAAACACCATTTTCATGAGGGAGTGTAATTCTTATTTTAAGAGAAGCAGCATCAGAAATGTGAATCATTTGAATCCTCTTCATCTTCATGCAATATATATGACACATACATCAATGAATTGCATCAAGAAATTAAGAAATAATAATTAAAATAATCAATGGAATTTAATTCAATAAACTATCTGTTGAAAATATTAAAATCAAAATAAATTGAAATAACAGTGGTGAGTCAGTGACAATGGTGGTTTCTAACTATATTAATGAAGCATTCGAATGGAATTCCTTGGAATAGAGACACTTTCTTGATAGTGGTGTGTAATGCTAGTGGTGTGTCATGCAAGTGGTGTGTAATTCTAGTGGTGTGTCATGCAAGTGGTGTGTCATGATAGTGGTGTGTAATGCTAGTGGTGTGTCATGCAAGTGGTGTGTCACCCCATCACTTTTTAAAATTTTCATTTTGGAAGTATGACTTCCTGGGTGGCTTCCCAAGGTAATAGTGAGGAATTGATGTAGGTGTCTCATACCATTTAAAATTTCCATCTTAGTGGCGACTCATCTTGGGTGACGATACTTCTCTTTGGTGGTGAGTCTTCTTGGTGGTGTCTCATACATATGAATATTTCACCAATCTATCTCATAATATTGTATTCTAATAGATATCATGAAACTCATTAATTATTATAGAAATCATTATTTGTTGATAATTAAAATAAGGAGGTCTACATACAGTTTTCCTATAGTACCGGTAATTATGGAATAATGATAATAATGTTTAATAATTGACTTAACCTATGATGTTGGGGTTTCTAAAATGTAATTGTTGATAATATGTTAATATTGATAAACAATTTTCTTGGTTTTGATTATGAATGGAGGGAATAGAAATTACTCTAATAATTAATGTACTATAATTTAGAATAAAATTAATAGTTAATTAATGTATAATGAATTTATTAATGAAAGTAAAATGATTAAAAATAAAGGCATAATTAATATAGCTCTTTGAAATTCTTTTGTTCTTATAGGATATATAGTTTTAGTAGTTAAAATTGAGAGTTTGAGTGGCATTATGTGCATTTGATTATAATACATCATTATTCCCCTAGTGTGGTTATGAGAAATATTATATCCTGTATATTTTATGGTTTCATGGTCTACCCCACCCATGTTAGTTAGGGTGACTAACACCTAGTGGAATCCGAGATGGTTTTTTCTCTAACATCCTGGTTGGAGGATGGACAGATGACTACCCCCTATGGTCCTGCTCTCTTCTATGGGTAGTTATATGTTCTATAATTCATAGTAGTTAGTCTTCCCATATATGTGTGTATCAGGATGTGATGGACTGCATTTATTTCACACATGTGTATCCCCAGATATAGTATCCAAAGGATTATTATTGGTATAATGTTTATAGGTTGTGATGTCTTGATGTACTAACTCATTGTATGGGTTGTAATGGCTTGTGGTATAATACCCAACACATGATACACATCATACAGGTTGTGGTGTCTCCTAGAAACTAATCAATTATTATATGGGTATGATATGATGGTGTGATGTGATGATGTGATGCATGAGGTTCGTGTTGTGAGTATTTGAATAGGTGTCTTCAGGCTAACTTATTTTGGGCTAAGATGAATCAAGATGTGTGATTTTGGGGTAGAGTAGCAAACTAGTGGGAAAGTGGGAGTGGGTACCATTGAATTTTATTTATTATATTCTATGGTATCTTTTTTGAAATAATTTATGAGAGTTAGACATGGAGAGGATTGGAGCAAAAAACACAAATTTAGTTGATGAGTTAGTTTCACTATTTTGAATGTGATTTAGCAATATTTATCTATCTTTTTCTGGAGAGGCTCTAGAAAGGTTTCTAATGAGTATATAATTATACTAACCTTATGTACATATAAAATATTTTCAGTTCAACTAAATCAGGTTGAATATTGGGATCGATATTACTATCTTATGGTTTTTTATTAGATGTTTTGTATTCATGGCCACTATTGTTCATACGTTTTTGTACTTCTAGTTCCCCTTTAATTTTTTTTAGTACTATATTAAATTTCATTTATGTACATGGGATTTATTTCATATATATATATATATATATGTCAGTTTGGGTGTTGATTTTTGTATCTTTTATAAATCACTCTTCTATATATTTGATTAGAGGGAAATGCCTCCCACGTGTATGTTTATTATACCCTTGGTTCTAGTTTCTAACCCAGGGCCTACTGGTGGTGGGACTTAGTTAGTTATTATATCCATTCCTTCATTTTCATCCCATGTGGGCTACTCTTTAGGTGGAGGGTTCATGACCGAGTGCTATGAAAGGCATGGGTTTTAGGGATAATATGAATTTTGGAATTAGGCATAGGTACATGGGTTGGAAGATAAATGGTGTCATCTAAGTTTAGTAAGAGATGTAAATATGGGATATCAGTTGAGACATGGTTAATTATGGACCCATGTGATCTAATGAATGGATCTTTATATTTATTGATCCTACTAAATAAATTGATATTGGTTGTAGGGTAGAGCCCTTTAAAAGGATCACACATCATTATTCTTTACGCCTGTGTTTAAAATGGATAGACCTTGGGATAGGTTAAACCCATTATAATAAATAAATAAATAAATAATGTTAAGTATTTTTTATTACATGTTTAGGAGTCTAAGAGTTTTTCTTTTTTATCCTAGCACCAGGTAGACATCTATGTCTGGTTCACTATAAAGATATTTAGCAGGATGCCCCAGCTGATCACTGAAAAGTGGAGGTTAATTACGATGACACATGGAGGAAGACGATTTGAGAGTTTTAGTTCCACATTATGAAAAATTATTAGGGATTTATATTAGACTTAGTCAAAATATATTGATTGGAAGAGGTTGGTATAAAATTTTGTTTGATCTGTTCTCATAAGGAGCATTGGGTTTTCTTGGCTATGATGATTCTTCATGGAGCGTTGTGGTAGTGGTGGTTCTTATTCCATAGGGATTACAATTAATCAGCAGTCTCATGGGAGAAGTTCTGAGACCAATTCTGAGTAGAGTTTCTTTCATTGACTATGAAGGAATCCATTCACTATGAACTACTTAACATTTGACATGGGAGTTCCAGTGTGTGGGAGTTTGGGATCAATTTCAGAACCCTATTGTGATATGATTTTGACCTCTTTTCATAAGAGGAGGATAAGGAGACAATTATTTAGTAGTATTTACATCCATAGATCCATCCCCAGATCACCATGTTTATATTTAATATGTATCTTGATGTGATATAAAGAAGATAGGTTATTGAGAGGATACTGGACCAAACTGTATCATCCTGAGAGGGGAGTCTTTGGGGTTCCATTGGAAGTAGTGATATGGTATGAGGTTTCCATTTTAAAGAACATAAGAGATTTTAGTTATATTGGGTTAGGTCTTATCCTTCCCCATTTAATTTATCTAAGGTCGAATGCTATCAAAACTATGGCAATGTATCAAATTTAAGTTTTTCTTGTGGAGGATGAGGTCATCAGTGGCGGTAGTGACCGACCTTTTTGAGATGTTAACTTGTGACAGGTACAACTCTTCATGTCCCTTTGTGGAGGAAGTTTCATTTGAGGAAATAGTAGTATGGTGTTCCAATTTGTTATTAGAAGACAGGATATAGGGTAGGTAGAATACATCTTCATGACACTCCTCTTCCTTAGAGAGTAGAACATTACAATGGAGGAGGTTGTCATAAGGGTTAAAGAGGTAATAGAATGGGTAGTAGTTGGATTCAATTCCATGAAATTAAATTATTAAATAATATTCAAGAATATATAGAAAAATAAAAAATAAAATAATTACAAAAAAATATTGGACTTATGATGAAGAGTCGATTCTTTCATTAAGGACCATCATCGTTGTGACATCTTGGATGTATTCGTATAACAATAGGCTAGAAAACATGGCAATGTATTTTCTGGGAATAAATTTTGTTATATTATGATGGTAAAACTGAAAATTATTCGTGTTTTTTAATTATTATAGGCAAACATCTTTTATAGACATGTTCTGGAACCATTTTTTTGAATACCCATTTATTAATAGTTAAGGAATGACATTTATTATGTAATGTAAATTAAAAATCTAAAAAGGAATGAAGTTCATGTATACAAAAAAATATATGTATTATAATATTACGTGATGATTTATTGATTTGAAAATAATTTTTACTAATATATACTATTTATAGATATTTTTTGTGTCAGTCCTATAACATAGGATTAAAAATATGTGAAATATTTTGGAATTAAAATTTTAACATTTATTTATTGTTTTAATCACCATGATTATCTAACAAAAATACTAACATCTTATACTTATTACATATAAAAAATGTCTCCATGTTGTAATTTTCATATGATCAAAAATTTATTAGTCACCACTACATATGAAATAATTTTTAACTTTTCACATGTTACAAAAGCACAACCTCAGCATTACATGATGACTTAGATAATTATCCTGACATATGAAATAATTTTTATTAACGTGATAATATTTGTTTTATTTTTTATGTATCTTATCTTATCCCAGATGTTCCATATTTTTTAAAAATATTTAATAACATTCAAGATATAAATTTAATAATATGTGGTAGAACACTTATTAAACGTAAATTATTTTTTTAAAGTGAGTTCAAATTCAATACCCAATATATAACCAATTTGAATTACTATAACTAATTTAAATGTGAAAATTTTATTTATATCATTTATTCTTACATATTTTATATCAGTCTCCTCTGATCTATGACATTCTAGAAATATATTTAATAATGGGTTGTAAAGTTGAATTTGAACTCAAACTCTAATTTTTTAAATAATTTTACTTCAAATGTAACACTCAAATTATAACCTAAATAAACATCGATATTTATATATTTTTAAAAAACATTAAAAAATAAATTTAAGTAAAAAATATCCTATAAAATTTTTCCATGAAAAAAATATATATTTACTATACAGGATTTATAAAATTAACTATGGTTCCTTGTTATTTATAAATTATTTATCAAAATACATTCAACCTAATTTAGATGTGATGAATGTAAATATAGAATTTACTTTATTAAAATAATTATATAAATATTATAATATTATTTTTTTAATAAAAACTCATACTGTATTTGAAAAATATTTTTAGAATAATATTTTTTTATAATTAAAACCCACATTTTTATTTCATATTATGCCAAAACTACTTCGAAAATAGTAATAATAGTAAATATAAATATAAATACATAAAATATAAATATAAATTTATATAATAACTAATATAAAAAAATAATAAATCATGATAAATAAATATTTTTATCCTTATAATAAAAATATTTGTTGGCATGAAATAGGTGTAATAGTCTTCAATGTATAGTGACTATCTAATTGATGATATTACATTTTTTAACTGGCCATATAATTGGTATCTTAAAAAATATTTTATTTATCATATCTTGGCTACCAAAATGGTTATATAATGGTCATCTATATACCCAATTACTATATATCAAATAGCCATATAATGTTTATATTAACGTTTTTTCATTTCAATATATCACTTTACATACTTCTCTAAAAAATCATTCATTCTATTCCATGTATTTTCTGTAATATTTCTATCAAATTTATATTATTTTTCTTTCTCCTTATAATCATACTCTGTGGTATAATTATCCTGAGATACCATGAAGTGGAATATATCATACTTATAATATTTTTATTTTTCAATAGAAACTAAAATTTATTCCATATGTGTTAAAATTTACTACGTACCACGATAAATACAAAGAAAAGTGTCCCATAAATACCATCCCAAGATCCAAATAGGCACATGGACATCTATGAAAAAACCCATATGAATTCATATTATAGGAATATAATATTGGAAAAAAAATAGATATTTTCCAATAATAACCCATCTAAAAGGTATAAAAAAGTTTAACAACCAACATCAAAATGACAAAATTTTTATTATAGAACATATTTTATCGAAAGAAATTCATAAATGGGAAAATAACAGACCATTGAATAGACTATCTATAAAATAAAGTAGTATATGATGCACCATATAATCAATATATTACTAATCTATAATTCTAACTAATAATTTGGGGAAAATTTGAATCAATCACCATTAAAAATCTACATAGAGATTTGAACGAATGGTTCCACTCATAGCCTGGATGAATTAATACCCATTAATGGACTAATTAGATACTAAATTAATCAAGGAAATTAACCCAAAACCTTAAAAACTTCAAGGAATAAGGACCACTCTATAATCAGTAAAAATAATCAAAGAAAGATAAAAAATACCTCACATATAAAATCATGAACATCAATATATGGCCATGAAATGATGGTAAACATCCTTCATAGAAGGCAACCCAACCTTCTCCAATGATAAAAATTATAAGGATCGTGAAAAAGTATGGAAGAAATTAAAATCACGGGAACATATTCAATTAATCTAGGTGTTCTTCTGTTTAGTTATCCTAGAGAGTTTCATTTTAAATTAAAAATGTCTCGAGGTTGATAAACTTCAAACATTTAGATACCCATTGTTAGAAAAAATATTATAATTTATAACTTTCCAAACATGATACATATCCATACCTATCAATCTCATCGATAAAAAATGAAAAATAAAATATGAACTAAAATTTTTAGTAATAAATTTTAGTAAATAATTCTTATCACAGATAGGTAGTGACATATAAATAATATGATTTATCATATTCACCACCTCAGAAGAAAAATTAATCTAAAATAACAAGTGATCCATGGTTTCATGGGTTAAAACAATTTAATCAATTTTTGTGTGGATGAATGTCATCCTTGCGTAGAAAGATGCTAAAAATATTGTTTTTTCTAGAAAATGTTCCCCTAATGTAATTACATAAGATGTATTTTATACTCGAGTGATATTATATATATAAAAATAATTTTTAAAAAATATAATTTAGGAAAATAAATTGCATACCAAAATACATAAATTATATTCCCCCCAAAATAAAGTGTCCCACATAATTTTAAGTCATTCAAAAAAATGTATATATATCCTCTCATATATCTATATAAAAACTCTTAAAGCAAGTGATTCCTCTATTTATCGAAAAAAACATGTAGTCTTACTCTTTATTAGTCTTCATGCAATAAATGATTTGTCCTACCTCCTTAAATTCAAGATTCATAATATAATCTAATATTATATATATATATATCCCTCTAATAAAAAATTAAATTAAAAGCTTTAATAGAATCCCTAATTTTTTCTTGATATATTATTTATCCACAGACAATAATATTTCATGAAGTGAAACTTTACTTTAATTTTTTTTCCAAAACCATGTAATTGTTTCTTCTAAACACAATTTGTAGAAGTAGATCTGAATTTATTTTAATGAGAATGACATTTTGAAAAAGATGTATTTGGAACAAAAAATAATAAAATAACAACATGATCTTGATTTATATAAAATTTCCTAATAGAATTAGATTTGAATATTTCCAAAAAATTATTCAATACGACTATAATAGTTCAAGAAATACTAAACTTTTTAACTAATAAAATATATCCTACTCAAATATTTCATTACAATGTAGTTTATTAGATACCATTTAGTACATTATAAACATGAGAGACTGTAAAAAATTAATAAATATTTTGGTCATACATTCCATGAAGAGTGAGATGAAGAAGTTGGTATTTTAAAATGTGATAAAATCATTTAATATTCCATAAAAATTTAAAGATAAATATGATGATTTTGGAATATCCTAATTTTTTTAAAAAGGATTTTAATAAATTAAAATGTATTGATGTCACATGAAAAACATTTTTCAAAAACTATTTCATTTAAAAAATCAATAATGGATATGAAATTTCTAAAAGATTTACTCTAATTAATCATAACAACATTGATGAAAAAAATTATTTCATTAATTTATCTATTTTCTTGAATAAATAATATAAAAAATAATTAATAAATTAATAAAAATAAAATAATATTCCATGTCAATATTAGCCTAACAACTATGAATGTTGATAGTTGTACTCAATAACAAATTTCGTAACCCCAAAAAGTATTTAAAACTATCTAACCTATATTCACCATCCAACATACCAAACTATCATATTACATAAACCCCAAAACTAAAATTTATCAACCAATATACTAACCTATAATATAATTTAAATTATTTTAACTAATATTAGTCAATCTTGATTTTAATCCCAAAAATTATCTAAAACATTCATTGATGAAAACAATAACTAGTCTTATATGTTTTGAAAAATATAATAGTTTTTTTCAAAAATATTACAAAACTAATGTTATTGATTAAGAGTATTTTTACATAAAAAACATCTTTTTTCAAGAAAAACATATATAACTTGAATTATAACATTATTATCATCCACATTCATCCCTAAAACCTATAAATATCATTAGAAAATGAGGGATGAGCATATAAATATCAATAAGGGGTAAAATATAAAATAATACCAATTTTCCTAAGAAATGCGTAAAAACTCATGAAGAATACTATATTTTATAGAATGATAAACTAATCATTTGTAAGATCGTAAACTTATATACAATCATGAAATAAAATATTATGATAAAATTTACTTATATAAAAGTAATTTAAAATGAATAATAAATAAAACCTATATAAAATTATAAATATAATAGAAATATCATGATGGTTTATTTAAAAATATTATTCACGTCACCCATAATAACTTGTAATTAGTTATAATTGTAAAACCTATCTAGTTTTCTCTAATATAACATCACTTTACATAAAATCACAATTAATTTCATTTGGGGATATATTTTAAGTCCACCCACCATCATCTATAATTTACCAGAGTCATATCATGAATAAACTACATAAGATTTTTCATTTCAATCCCTAAGTATATGAATCCAAATTTACATAAGGAAAGAAAATTAATAAAATTAAATAGGTTAACCAATTCCTTTCCAAAATAAAAAAAATAACACCATAAAGATAAAAAAATATATAATATTTTAATAAAAAGGTATCAAATAAGATTCCTAGATAATGACAAAGAGATTTAAGAGATATATAAAGGGAATGATTATTAAATCATAAAGGAAAATATTAAGAAACCCCTTACAAAGTTTATCATTAAAATAAAGGGACATAAAAAATAAATAGTATCCAAAAAGGAAAGGATATGATGTAATAACATAAAAAATAGGGTAGAATATAACAAATAAAATTAAATTGGGAATGAAAAATAAATATGAACCCAAAAGGGAGATATTTGTTGGGGAAGACCCATACCTTAACTTTTAAATTATTTAAACGCTCTATAAATCCTTATATAACAAACTTATGATTATTAAACAAAATTTTAAAACCCCAACAATGTAAAAAATTATTTTTTATGATATTTTTTTTGAAAAACTATAATTTGATAAAAAATTGTCTATGAGATTAAATTATTCATGATGGATGAGAATAACTATAGTAAATATGTTTCTCGTGAAGGTTTTTATAGCTAATGAACCAATTTGTTACAAAACAATGGCACCAATGCACACAGTGTATCAGGAATGGCCTATTTGCGGCATGATACCAATTATATCACAAATATTTCTTATTTAATGGTTACTTGAGACAAACTGGTACACTTGTCACAAATAACATGTTCTGATGAAAAATATTTTTGACAGATTCATTGTAAATAGCCATCTCGATAAGGGGTATTTCAAATGGATACATAATAAATTAATTTTTGATGTATCTATTGTAATTAGGACAATGAATGTGAATTTGTGATGGATTTTTTCATAATAACAATTATATTCTAATGATCCTTCACATATTCTCTTTTGGTATGAGAATTTACAATGAACTGCTCAATTGAAATACTTGTTCATTGATCCGGAAAAATTATTTTTGACATTGTCCATTTGAAACTGATATGTTGTCTATCAAAATTCCTATCATAGATAAGCATCATGTCACCAATTACCATTTCAAATTTTCCAAAAATAGGATATTCCTGATAAAATTTCTATTCTAAAAAGGCTGTCGCAAAAATAAATAAATATGCACACCGCTCCCCTCCCTAAAATCTTCTTATAACACTTTTATTTTAATCAAAATTAACCCCTAGGTTTCAAATATAGCCTTCAAATTATGATATTTCTTACTAGATCTACAAATTCTTCAGTGAAGTATCAATTTTGAGGGGGGGGGGGGTTTAAACATTATTTCTTATTTTCATTAATTTTTTCTATTTAATTATTTTTAATTCATATAATTTGATCTTTATTTAAATTTAATAAATTGGAATTTATTTTTATATAGATTAATATAGTTTTCTACAAATTGTATATTTTATAACAATTTTTTATAAATTCATATGAAATTACATAAAAATAATTAAAAATATTTTATAAATTCAAATAATTTAATAAAAACAAATATAAATTTATATTAATTAATAAAAAGTGATATAAATTAAAAAAAATTGGTATACATTATAGTGACCCAAACATTTTTCATATATCATTACATGATTTATGCATAATTATAGATCAGAGTACAAGCCAAGGATTGTTAAATCTAGTTTATTGGAAGACAAAGTTCCAGAAATAAAAAAACATGGGTCTAAAGAAAAACATTTCCTTATTCAATACCCATAAAGAGCTTCTAACTTCCATTGAGCCCTTAAATCTACATAGGGTACCCTTGGGAACACATGAACAGAGGGATGAGCTAAAAATCCTAGTAAGGGAATGAACATAAGGATACATCTAATCACATGAGTTAGGAGGCATGACATAATGATAACGAAGCATGGAACATATGAAATCATATCATATAAGAAAGGGATCATATAATAATAGAATAATATAAATGTGGTAGAATCATAAAACATTTCTTTAGTATGGGTCAAGGCTAAATTTCAATCCTATTTCCCATTTTTGTACGGGTCAAGGCTAACCGCAAATAACCTTTCACATCACATCACATGAGACTTAACTTTACCCAATGGATTGGAGTGCAATTTGGGTGCACCCATATCAATATTTTCATGGGTATTATTTCCACATAAATAATCTTACCACATAAATAATCATTCATAATCATCCATTCATAAACATATGGATACCCATGGAATGAATTGGGTACCACAATCATGACATAAAGCACAACCAATGAGTGTATCAGGTAAGTGTTAATAAAAGAAAATTATTAAAACGTACATGGAAGTTCATAGGGTAAAATAGGCATATAAAATGGTAAGTGGTTTCAAATATAAGTGACAACATATAAGAAAATTATTTGAGAAACATTAGCATAAAAAAAATTTCGTGCGGTTTTAGGAAAAATACTATAGAGCTTTAAAAATGGAAAAGAGGACAATCTTTTATATAAAACCATAATTGAACCAAGGAGGTTTTCATAATAAAATTACTGATTTTAGAAATAAAATGGTGTTTTAAAATAGAGGATATAGTGCACTTGAAGTTGGGTAAAAATTCGGGATGTTCCCTCAAAATTGGTTTTCTTATTAGAAAGTTAGAAGGAGTGAATCTTTTAAAAACAAGTATATCCCCAAAAGAGAGTGATGAAA
Source organism: Viscum album (assembly GCA_963277665.1). Lineage (NCBI taxonomy): Eukaryota > Viridiplantae > Streptophyta > Magnoliopsida > Santalales > Viscaceae > Viscum > Viscum album. The sequence continues at coordinate 675,350 of CAUJRU010000338.1, forward strand.
GGCTCCTCATTAAATGATTTTTTAAAACTAAAAATAATTTAGAAGATTCAAAGATATAGATAAGATAACTCGATTTTGATATAAATTAAGATAAGGAAACCCGAAAGAACAAAGGATGTTTGGGTAGATTTTGTTACAGTTTATCGACACGGTGTCATGGGTATGTATGTGGGATTTATGAGAGAGATAAGGGATTTCTCATCAATTATAAAAAATGATCTCATATGGGGGATGTTTGATAACATAACACAACATTAGGTATTTCACATAAAATGGCAGAACATTGAGGACAATCTTGATTTAAGAGTGAAATGGAGATGATCCCTTACCTTAAATTCATTTGTGTTATCCACATGTTATTAATGATATTAATAAAAAAATTAGACAAATTAATTCATAATTTCATAACCTATTATATATTTAATTTATTTATTATAACCCTTTTTAGTTCATTCACAGTCTTTTTGATTAGTTATAAGGTTCAATTTCATTATTTTGGCTCATTTGTTTACTTGGTTTTAAAAGATCGGTTCATTTATATTGAAGATCGGGTAATCATGAAAGAAGGAAGTGGTTGTCCAAAAATGAAGTTATATTATATTATTGAACATCCAAGAGATTACATGGATTAAATATAATTTCGTTACTTATATTGAAGTCGAACTATTATATGAAACCATAGTGACAACCGTTTTTTGTTAATCGGTGGAATTGATTACAAAGAACATGTTTTTCATTATAAATTAATACCATTTGTACAAAACAATTACAGAAATAAAAAATAGGTTATATTATATATATAATAATCTAGTTCAACCATAACACAAATGGTTTCATTAACAAGATTAAATATTATAAAAGAAATTGATAAATAGTTCTCCTTGAATGTGCTAAATTTGCATATATCAAACGGTGCTTTCATTCCTTTCAAATAAAAGGTGGGGAAAGGAGAGAAGATAATGAAATAACCCATTAGAATGAAAAAATTATCGTTAATTTATGTTACTAGATTTATCATACTATTATAGTGAAGGGATGTGATAAAATAAACAAAAATAATAGAACTTAAAAGAAATGAAGGAATTGGAAAGTGGAATTTACCTCTTGAGACTTCCTCCTTTGAGAACCTCTGAAAGGGAGAGGTTTCTATATTTTGAAGAGGCTAGGGGATTTTGGAAGTGGGGGTATTGGGGAGATATTTGGGTAGAATATCGGCAAGGTACAAGTCTTGAGAGGAGTGAAGAAAAGTGGGAGTGAAGGGGGGTTTTACAGTGGAGAGAGAGGGAATTTCTCAATATAAAATTCATTAATTTTTTATTTCCCCATAAGACAAGGAATAGTGGGTCTTCTATGACCAAAAATAGTAATTGTATCATGTGATCCCCAAAAAATTTATCTTACATTAGCATAACATCATGCATGACTCTTTAATTATATTATTTATCTTATTTCTGTAAATTATGGTATTTCACAATTCATCAAAAATTCAAGTATTTCAGAAAAATCCCAAAAAATTACCCAAACCATTTTTCAACATATGGAATCAAATAATTAAGTCCATGTTTCAAATAAAATTTTCTAAATATGATTAATTTAATATTTAATTAAAATCAAAATTTATTTTTAAAACCCAGTTTAAAAACATTCATTTAATTATTCTAAAATACAGGTAAATCATATTTTCACTTGAACATTATTTTAATACTATCACAAGTAAGTTTACTATTTATTAGGGTATATCATTATTCATAAGGGTATGTTACTATTAATAAGGGTAGTTTTCTATTCACCAAAAAATATGTTTTTCTTATCAAACTCCAAAAAACTTACTGATTGCAACCGTGTATGTCAGATTTTCAAACTTCCAAATACAGAAGTGACAAACACATGTTTAATGGTCAATAAACACTTATTAGTTCATTATGATTTCTTTTTAGGTGATTTAATGACATATTTATAAGTAAATAATTTCCATTGAAAAAAAAATTTCATTACAATATTCCCCCATTAGGAAATTTCTCCCTCCAAATTTCATTGTATATTCTAAGACAAAAAAGGGTATGGGTACTTTTCCTTTATTTCTTTCTCTAGTTTCCATGTTTCCTCTTCGTACTTATGGTTTCACCATAGTACCATGACCTGATGAGTAGTCTTGTTGCGTAGAACATTGTCTCTATGATCCAAGATCTTCACTGGCTACTCCTCATAGGAAAGATCATCCTAAAATTGTACCACCTATAAAGAGAGTACATGTGAAGGGTCTGGTATCTACTTCCATAAGAGGGATACATGAAATACATCATGTACTTTCGACATGGAAGGTGGATGTTCCAATCGATAGGCCACAGCTTTGACTCGATCAGGGATCTCGAAGGGGCCTATGTATCTGGGACAGAACTTCCCATTTTCTCTAAACCACATGACCTTATTCCATGAAGATATCAATAGAAATACCATGTCTTCGAATTTGAAATCAAGGTCTCATCGATGGTTATCTACATATCTCTTTGTTGACTTTGGGCTGCCTTGATATTCTTCTGAATTTTTTCACCTTCTCCACCATTTCTTTGACCATTTTAGGTCCTAACAGCTTATGCTCACTGACTTCATCCCAACACGCAGATGTTCCTAACCTTTTCCCATAAAGGGATTCATATGGTGACATTCGAATGCTCTAGTGGAAACTATTGTTGTAGAAGAATTTAACCAATGGAAGATGTTGGCCCCATCCTCCTTTTAATTCCATAGAACACTCTCAACATGTCTTCTAGTGTGTGAATAGTTCACTTAGACTGGCCATCAGTTTGAGGATGATAGGTCGTACTAAAGATCAGTTTAGTGCTCAGAGCATACTTGAGACTTTTCAAGAACATCTAGGTGAATCTCATATCCCGATCGGATACAATAGATATTGGTACTCCATTTATCCTTACCACTTATTTTATGTAAATCCCTATAAGTTGATCCAATGAGATGTCCTCTCAAATCATGATAAAATTAGTTATCTTTGTAAGACGATCCACAATGACCCATATAGCACTATTTCCTCTTGATGTCCTTAGAAGTCAAGTGAAAAAGTCCAGGGAAATGTTATCCCACTTACATAAAGGTATGGGTAGTGGTTGCATCATTCTTTTAGTCTTTTTTCTATCAACCATCACCTGCAGAAAAACTAGGAACTTTGATTTATATTCATCAATCTCCATTTTTCTTATTGTCCAACCAAAAGTTTCCCCAAAGATCTCGATACATCATTGTGCTCCCTGGGTGGATAGGGAAGGTCGAGCTGTGTGCATCATTCAATATATCCTTATTTATATTTGGATTTTTTGGTACACATAATCGTGACTCAAATCTTACAACTCTTTCCTCATCTATTTTTACATCGGATGATTTCCCATTTTTAACAGCTTCCAACCTTTTCCGAATTTCCATATCTTCCCTTTGAGAACCATTTATTTTCTCTAAGAGGGATGGTTGAGAAATAATTTTCAAAATTATTGATTATTTTCTTCCTTTAATGATTCCCATGTCCATCATTTTCAAACATAAGAAGACATAATCCCTTTGAATTATCATCATTGATGAAGATGTAGGATCCATTCTACCTAGTGCATCTTCCACCTTTTTTGCCTTACCAAAATGGTAGTGGATTGAGAAGTCCTAATCCTTGATGATCCCTATCTATCTTCACTGGTGAATATTAAACTCTTTCTTTGTGAATATATATTTGAGACTCTTGTGGTCAGTATATATCTCACAATTCTCCCCATAAAGATATTGCCACCAAATTTTCAATGCAAGGATTACAGCCGCCAATTCTAGATCATGAGTAGGATTGTTTTTCTTAGGAATTTTCAGATTCATTGAGTCATAGGCTATCACTTATTCATTTTTGTATTAGTACACATCCTAATCCGTTCTTTGAATCATCACTATACACCACAAATATTTCTCCACTTGTAAAGAGTGTGAGTATGGGCACAATGATAAGCCTCTTCTTCAACTGCTTGAAATAGTCTTCACATTTCTATGTCCAGACAAACATTACGCCCTTCCAGGTTATCATCGTAATTGGGTTTTTCAATTGCGAAAATTTCTTCACAAATCGTTGATAATACCCATATAAACCCAAAAAGTTGTGGATCTCCGTTACAGAAGTTGGCCTTAGCCACTCTTCAATTACCTTTATCTTGGAAGGGTCCATAGATATACCTTTTTTGGTGATAACATGCCCCAAAAATGATATATCCTCCATCCAGAACTCACGTTTACTATACTTTTCATAAAACTTATCTCTTAGAAATGTCTTTAACATAGTATTAAAATGCTCCTCATGTTCCTCCTTTCTCATAGAGTATATCAGTATTTCATTAATAAAGACTACCACAAATTTTTCAAGGAAATGTTTAAAGACTCTATTCATTAAATCCATGAAAATTAATCGAGTATTAGTGAGTTTGAAGGGCATCACTATGAACTCATAGTGTCCAAACCATGTTCAAAATTCGTTCTTGGGAATATCTTCCATCCTTAACTTCAATTAGTGAAATCATGACCAATGGTCCACCTTAGAGAAATAACTGGACCCACGAAGCTGATCGAACAAGTCATATATCAGTGGTAGGAGATTATTGATCATTGTCATTATTTTATTGAGATCATGATAATCAATTTATAGGTGCATTAATCCATCCTTCTTCTTGACAAAGTAGACTAGAGCACCCCACGGTGAAGCACTCGGGAATATAAAACCCTTCTCCATATTCTCTTGTAACTACTTCTTCAGCTCTTCTAGCACTATCGTATCTATTCTGTTTGTTGTCTTTGAGATAAGCCATGATCCATGGATAAGTTTAATTGTGAACTCAACCTCTCGGTTTGGATGAAGGCCAGACAACTCTTTAGATAATACATTAGTGTAATTCCTCATGATGGGCGTGCCTTCATGCATGATTCTCTCCTTTGTCTCAATCATTTGAGATAGATATTCCATATCACTTGGAAATAATATCCACACTTGAGATGAGGATTTTAAAGAAGATTCATCTTTATCCTTACACTTGTAAATAATCAAATGATGCTTCGAGATGTAAAAAGTGATCTCCCTTTCATGAAAATTGATGTTGGATTTGTATAAAGACGTCCAATCTATTCCCAAGATAGCGTCGAACTCCATTAAAGGAAGTATGATGAGATTTACTGGGAGGTTCATTCAAACAAACATTTACTGGGGAGGATTTATAAACCATGGATGCAATGATTTCCCCAATAAATGTTCTGAAAAATAACTTTTCCTCCAAATGTTGAGGTGGTGTTTAAATAGTTCTAATACACTCGCAAGATATGAATGAATGAATATAACCAGAATCAAATAGTACGTTTGCTATTCTTGAATGAATAACTAGCGTACCTATCACCCCATCATTTTTCAGTTCCACCTCAGCAGTAGTGATATCATAAGACCTTCCTTGTTGACTTGGAGGTTGTTGTTGATTGCCTCCGACAACCATCATCTTAGGGAAATTTTTCGTATAATGCCCATCCTCCTTGCAGTTGTAACACTACACTGCCTACTGAGTGTTGATCTAATCCTTCCTTTAATCCCCAACATTAGTGAGATTTTTTATATCCCTTCAGCATTTCCTGTCCAAATGACCAAACATTTCACATTTCAAGCACTTCTTGGTACTCTTCAGACTGTTGTCATGATACATCTTCCTATAATTTTTTCAAGGGTAAAATTTAGGATTCTTTCGATTAGGGTATTTGTTTGATGAACCACCCTTCTTCTTCTTGTCAATGGGCCCATCAGACCGCTAATAGTCTCCAATCTACATTTCAACCTTGAGGGAACAATAGGCAATATCCTCATAACTTTTGAATTCTCTAATATCCAATGGTTTTTGTAGACTCGACTTTAGTCCACTAAAGAAGTGATACACCTTGATTTTAGTGTTCATGAAAAATCCAGAGGCATAATTTTCAAGCCTTGTAATGTTTTCATCATATGCCCTAATGTAATCATATTCCATCTGCTTGAGTCTGGGGAACTCTCATTCCGTATTGAGATAGAGGTCTAGAGGAAAATATTTGTTGAAAAACATCCTCTTGAATTCCTTCCAATCCGTGGAATCAATTTCCTCTTGGGACATTGTATTCATGATCAGTGTCCACCACTGATCAGGTTCCCCATCAAAACAATATACTACCAGTACAACCTTCTCTTCTTATGAGAATTTGAGTATGGATAATATCTTTCCAATGGAGTTAACCCACTGTTCCATGAGGAGGGGATCTGAATATCCAAAAAACATGGGAGGCCTTTGGTGCATGATGGATTCTACAGAAAAATTCTCTTTACATGGATGAGGTTAGCATTCCACATGATTTGGATTATTATTCATAACTCTAGACAACTATGAAATTACTGTCATGATGTTTTGAGCACCCACTCCCGTCATATTAGGAATGTCATTAGCGAAATCTTCGCATTGCCTATCACATTGGTTGTTGGAACTTGTTCTTCTATTTCCCTCCATTAATAAAGAATGATAATGTATAATTAGTGGTCTTGAATACTTAGATATTGAGCAAAATAGGGAAACTTTGAAAATAAAAGGACAAACATATAAATAAGAATTATATCCTAACTTCTGATTCCTTCGGTTTATATCTAGGTTATGCTCGATCTATTTCTTAACTTATAATCCTATGGGACTTTTTTGTCCCTTAATAATGGTTTTTAATAAGATCTTGAATCTACTAAATATTATCACCCAGAAGTGTCATAACTAAGAGTGTAGCAAGGACCGTTTTCTTGTACATGGATACCCCAAGTCAAGCCCAAAACTCCTTGTTAGAGTTTTAATCCTAGGTAAATTTGTTCTAGATCTACCTCTACCCGCTCTTATCCATACAGAGATGTATTTTCTTGATAAACCACATACTCAATACTCACTAAAATTTTGGACTATTTTCTTATACTTAGTCTCATCCTTAGGGTTATCACTAAGGTGCTCTATTACTAATTTCCAAAAATAACTAAACCATCCTCTGATACAAACTATGGCGAAGCAAAACTTTTTCTTATATCGTTACATGATTTAAGCATAATTATATATCATATTACAAGCCAAGGAAATTTATGTCTAGTGTCATGGAAGACCAGGTACATAAAACATAAAACATGGGTCTAAAGAAAAACATTTCTTTATTTAACATCGATAAATTGCTCCAAACATCCTTTGAGCCCTTACATCAATATAGGGTACCCTGGGGAACACATGAACAAATGGATGAGCTAAAAATCCATGTATGGGAATGAAAAAAAGGATATATCTTAAGAACATGTGTTAGGAGGCATGACATAACGATAAAAAAGTACGGAACATATGAAATCCTATCAATAAGCATGGGATCATATATACATGGAAGCATATAACTGTGGAATAATCATAAATCATTTCATTAGTACGGGTCAAGGCTAACTGCCAATCTTGTATCCCATTTTAGTATGAGTCAAGGCTAACTGCCAGTCCCGTTTTACATCGCATCTCATGAGACGTAACATTACCCAATGCATTAGAGCGCTATCTGAGAACACCCATATATACATTTTCATGAGTATTATTGACACATAAATAAAATTTCAACATAAGTAATCATACATAATCAACCGTTCATAAACATAAGGATACCCATGGAAAAAATTGGGTACCATAATCAGGGCAGAAAGCATAACCAATGAGTGTATCATGAAAGTGTACATAAAAGAGAAGTATTCGAAAATACATAGAAGTTTATAGGGTAAAATAAGAATATAACATGGTAATTGGTGTCAAATATAAGTTACAACATATAAGAAATTTATTTGAGAAACATTAGCATTAAAACATTTTTGTATGGTTTTAAAGAAAATACTTTAGAAATTTTAAAATGGATAAAAGGACAATCATTTATATAAAACTAGAATTGAACCTAGGAGGTTTTCATAATAAAAAATATTATTTTATAAAGACAATGGTTTCTTAAAGAAGGGGATATAGTGCACTTGAAATAGGGTAAAAATTCAGGAAGTTTCCTTAAAATTGGTTTACTTATCGGAAAGTTAGAAGTAGGGAATCTTTTAAAAACATGTATATCCCCGAAAGAGAGTGATGAAAAGGCCCTCATAAAATAATTCTGTACAACTAAAATGAATTTATAATATTCACAAAAATAGATAAGATAACTCCATTTTGATATAAATAATGATAAGGAAACCCAAAAGAACAAAGAAGGTTCTGGTAGATTTTTGTTACGGTTTATCGGCATGGTGTCGGGTGCACGTAAGAGGGCATGATAAGATAATAAGGGGTTTCTCAACAACTATAAAACATGAGGGAAGTATGTGTGAGGTGAGAAAACATACCACGTCATTAGGGATTGCACATAAAATGGCATAACATAGAGGAAAATCTTGATTTAAGAACCAAATAGAGAGGATCCCTTACCATAAATACATTGGTGTTCACTACTTGTTATTAAAGACCTGAATAAACAAATTAGGATTATTAATTCATAATTAAAGAACCTCTTCTATATTTAAATGATTTATTATAACCTTTTTTTAGTTCATTCAAGGTTTTTTTGATTAGTTATAAGGTTCAATTTCATTGTTCTGGATCGTTTGATTACTTGGTTTTAATAGATCGATTCATTTATATTCAAGTTCGGATAATCATGAAAAGTGGAAGTGGTTGTCCAGAAATGATGTAATATGATATTAGTTATCATCCAGGATATTACATGGATTTAAATATAATTTGGTTACTTAGATTAAAGTCGATATATTTTATAAAACCACAGTGACAACCATTTTTATTAATTGGTGGATTTGATTACAAAGAACATGTTTTTATTTATAAATTAAAACCATTTGTACAAAAGGATTATATAACTGAAAAATATTGTATATTACATATATAATAATCGAGATAAACCATAACATAAATGGTTTCATGACCAGAATTAATGATTATAATAGAAATTGATAAATCGTTGTCCTTGAATGTGTTAAATTAGCATATCTCAAACGGTGCTTTCATTTCTTTCAAATAAAGGGTGGTGAAAAGATAGAAGATAATTAAATATCGCATTAGAATGAAAAAAATCTAGTACATGTATGTTACTAGATTTATCATACTATTATGGTGATGGAAGTTGAGGAATGAATCAAAAACAAAATAACTTAAAAGAAATGAAGGAATTGGAAAGAATAATTTACCTCTTGAGACTTCCTCTTTTGAGTACCTCTTAAGGGGAGAGGTTTCAATATTTTGAATAGGATAAGAGATTTTAGGAATGGGGGGGGGTTATTTGGGAGAGATTTAGGTAGAATATTGGTAAAGAACAAAGCTTGAGAGGAGTAAAGAGAAGAGGGGGTGAAGGGGGGGTTATATTGGAGGAGAGAGCATATTTCTCAATATAAAATTCATTAATTTATTATTCCCCCCCCAAAGGAATAGTCAGTATTCCATGACCATGAATAGTAATTTTATCATGTGACCCTGAACCAATTTGTCTTACAATAGAAAAAAATCATTCATGACTCTATAATTAGCTTATTTATCGTATTTTTGTAAATTATGGTATTTCACTATTCCTAAAAAATTTACGTATTTCAAAAGATTCCCAAAAATTCACCCTAACCATTTTTTCATGTGTAGTATCAAAAAATTAAGTATATTTTTCAAATTTAATTTTCTAAATATGATTAATTTAATATTTAATTAAAATCATAATTTATTTTTAAAACCCAGTTTTAAAGCATTCATTTACTTATTCTAAAATAAAGGTACATCATAATTTCACTTTAATATTATGTTAATACTATCATAGGTAAGGTAACTATTCATTAGGGTATATACCTATTCAAAAGGGTATGTTACTATTCATAAGGTAGGTTACTATTCAGAAAAAAATATTTTTTCCTTATCAGACTCCACAAATCATACTAATTTCCACAGTGTAAGTCAGATTTTCGAAATTCCAAAAACAGAAGCGGAAAAATTGTGTTTAAAGGTCACTCAGCACATAGTAGTTCATTATTTTGTCTTTATATGTGATTTTATGACATATTTATAAGAAGGGAATTTCCATGGAAAAACATTGGGTCGTTACATTCTCCTCCACCCTTATAAAATTTCTCCATTGAAATTTTGATTTAAATTCTAATAGAAAAACATGTGTGGGTGCTTTTCCTTACTTGCTTCCTCCAGTTCCAATGTTTACTCATCGTACTTATGGTTTCTCCATAGTACATTAACCAGATGAGCAGTCTTGTTGCTTAGAACTTTCTCTCTACGATATAATATCTTCACTGGCTTCTCCTCATAGGAAAGATCATCCTCCAATTGTACCACCTATAAAAAGAGTACATTTAGAGGGTCTGGTATGTACTTTCTTAATAGGAATACATGAGGGGAATCATGTAATTTTGAAATAGAAGGTGGAAGTTCCAGTCGATAGGCCACAACTCCGACTCGATCAAGGATCTCAAAGGGGTCTATGTACTTGGGACGTAACTTCCCTTTCTTTCCAAACCTCTTGAACTTCATTCAGGGAGATATTTATAAAAATACCATGTCTCTGACATTGAACTCAACGTCTTGTTGATGGTTATTTTCATAACTCTTTTGTCGACTTTGGGCTGCCTTGATATGCTGATAAATGGTATTCACCTTCTCCGCCATTTCGTCGACCATTTCTCCTAGCAGCTTATAGTCACTAACTTCATCCCAACACGTCGGTGTTCTGCGCCTTTTCCCATAAAGGGCTTCATATGTTGTCATTGATATGCTCGAGTGGAAACTGTTGTTGTAGAATAATTCTACCAATGGAAGATGTCATTCTCATCCTCCCTTGAATTTCATAGAACATGCTCACAACATGTCTTCTAGTGTCTAAATAGTTCACTTAGACTGGCAATCAGTTTGAGGAGGACATGCAGTACTAAAGTTTAGTTCTGTGCACAGAGCATGCTGTAGAATTTTCCAAAACATCAAGGTGAATCTTGGTTCACGATCAGATACAATAGATAGTGGTACCCCATATAACCTTACCACTTCATTGATGTGAATCCGTGCATTTTGATCCAATGATAAGTCCTCTTGAATCATGATAAATTTATTTTTCCTTATTTGACAATCCACAACAACCCATATAGCATTGTTTCCTCTGGATGTCCTTAGAAGTCAATTTAAAGAGCCCATGGTAATGTTCTAGCACTTACATACTAGTATGCGTTGTGGTTGAATCATCGCCTTTGTCTTTTGTCTCTCATCCTTCACCTGCTGACATACCAGGCACTTTAATGTATATTCAGTAATTTCTCATTTCATATTGTCCCACCAAAAGTTTTCCCGTATATCTTGATACATCTTTTTTCTCCCTGGGTGGATAGTGAATGTCGAGCTATATGAATCATTCAATATCTCATTCTGTATTTCTGTATCGGTTGGTACACATAATCTTTACCCAAATCTTACAACACCTTCCTCATCAATTTTGAAATTGGAGGATTTTCTATTTTCAACAGCTTCCACCCTTCTCTAAATTTCCACATCTTTTCTTTGAGCACACTTTATTTTCATCAAGAATGATGTTTGAGAAATCATTTGTGAATGTATTAATGATGTTCCTCCATAAATTATTCCCATTTTTATCCTTTTCAAGTCTATGAAGATTAGATCCTTTTCAATTATCATTATTAATAATGATGCATGATCATTTCTACTTAGAGCATCTACCACATACTTTGCCTTACCGGGATGGAAGTGGATTGAGTAGTCATAATCCTTGATGAGCTTAATCCATCTTCATTCGCACATATTATTCTCTTTCTTTGTGAATATATATTTTAGACTCTTGTGGTCAGTATATATCGCACACTTCTCCCCATAGAGATATTGCCTCTATATTTTTAATGCAATGATTACAACTGTCAACTCCAGATCATGCGTAGGATAGTTTTCCTCTGGTATTTTCAGCTTCCTTGAGGAATAGGATATCACTTTATCATTTGGCATCAGTACATAGCCTAATACCTTCTTTGAAGCATCATTGTACACCACAAAGATTACTACACCTGTATGGAGTGTGAGTACGGGCGTAGTGATAAGCCTATTTTTCAAATCCTTGAAATAGTCTTCACATTCTTGTGTCTAGACAAAATTCACACCCTTCTATGTTAGATTGATCATTAGGTTTGAGAATCATGAAATGTTCTTCACAAATTTTTGATAACGCCAAACTAGTACCAAAAAGCTGAGGATCTCCATTACAGAAGATGGCCTGAGCCACACTTCAATTGCCTTTGTCTTGGAAGGGTCCACAGATATCCCTTTATTTATGATAACATGGCCCAAAAATGACGCTTCCTCCATCCATAACTCACATTTACTGTACTTTTCATGAAAATTATCCTTTTTCAAATTTTTTAACACAGTATTCAAATGCTCCTCAAGTTCCTACTTGCTCTTGGAGTATATCAAGAATATCATCAAATAAAGACTACCAAAAATTTGTCGAGGCAATATCTAAAGACTCTATTAATTAAATACATGAAAATTGATATAGAATTAGTGATTCTGAAGGGAATAACTATGAACACATAGTTTCCATACCTCTTTTGAAATTATTTCATGGGAATATCTTCAATCCTCACCATTAATTGGTGATATCCTTACCCAATGTCCACCTTAAAGAAATAACTATCCTTTGAAGCTGATTGGACAAGTCATATATTCATGGTAGGGGATGATTGTTCTTTATTGTATTATTATCGAGCTTAGGATAATCAATGTACATGTGCATTGATCCATCCTTATTAATGAAAAAGAGGACTGGAGCACCCCATAGTGAAGCATTTTGGTGTATAAAACCCTTCTCTATATTCTCCTGTAATTGCATCTTCAGCTCTTCCAGCATTACGGTGGATATTCTATAAGGTGTCTTTCAGATAGGCAGAGATCCAGGGATATGTTCAATTGAGAACTGAACCTCTCAGTCTGGAGGAAGACCAAGCAACTCTTTAGATAATAAATCTGTGTAATACCTCATGATGGGCATGTCTTCATGCATGATTTTCTCCATTGCCTCAATCATTTGAGCTACATATGCCTTATCACATGACAGAAATATCCACACATGAGATGAGGATTCTAAAAGAGATTTATCTTCCTCCTTACACTTGTAAATAATTTGAATATTCTTTACTATGTGAAAAGTGATCTCCCTTTACAATTTTTTTTTCGGTTTTGTATAAAGACAACCAATCCATGCCCAAGATAGCATCAAACTCCACTAAAGGAATTATGATGAGATTTTTTTGGAGGTTTAGTCCACAAACATTAACTAGGGTGGAGTTATAAACCATGGATGCAATGATTTCTGCATTCGTTGTTCTCACAGATAACTTTTCCTCCAATTTTTAAGGTGGTGTTCGAATAGTTCTACTAAACATGCAAGATATGAACGAATGAATAGAACTATAATCAAATAGTATGTTCACTATTATTGAATGAATAACTACTGTACCTTTCATCACATCATTGTCCAGATCCACCTCAGCATCTGTGATAGCATAAGCATTTCCTTGTAGCCTTAGAGGCTATTGTTGATTGCCTCAGACAACCCTCGGCTTAGGGAAGTTGTTTGCATAATTCCCATGCTCCATGCAGTTGTAACACTGCACTGCCAGCTGAGTGTTGATCTAAAACTTTTTTTTCTTACTCAACATTAGTGAGCTTTTTCATATCCCTTCATAAGTTCTTTCCCAAATGACCAAACATTCCATATTTGATTCAATTCTTGGTTCCTTTCAGATAGTTACCAGGATGCTTCTTCCCGCAATTTTTTCAAGGGGAAAAGTCTGGATTCTATCTATCATGGGATTTGGTTGATGAACCAAACATGTTGTTCTCTATTTTACACTTCTTCTCACTGTGCCCATGAGACCATTCAGATCCTTCCATCTCTATTTCAACCATGAGGGCACAACTGACAATATCTTCATAACTCTCAAAGTCTCGAATCACCAATGCTTTTCATAGACTCACTTTTAGTCCACTAAAGAAGTAATCCATCTTGATTTTAGTGTTCATGAAAAAGCCATAGGTGTACCTTGAATGCCTTGAAAAGTTTTCTTTATATTCCCTGATGGTCTCATCTTCCTTCTTCTTGAGTCTAAGAAACTCTCTTTCCATCTTGAGATGGAGGGTTCGAGGAAAATATTTGTTGAAAAACATTCTCTTGAATTCCTCCTAATCCATAGAATCGATTTCCTATTAAGAAATTGTATTCATGAACAGTTTCCACCACTAATTAGCTTCCCCATCAAATTGATAGACTTCCAGTAACACCTTCTCTAATTCTGAGCACTTGAGGATGAAGAATATCTTCTCAATGGAGTTAATTCATTGTTCAGTAAGTAAGGGATCAAAAGATCCGCTAAACATGGGTGGACTTTGTCACATGAAGTATTCTATAGAAACTTTCTCTCTCCATATAGGAGGATAATGTACCACATGATTCATGTTATTATTCATAACTCGAGCCAATTGATCAATTACTATCATGAAGTTTTGAGAACCCACTCCCATCATATCAGGCATATCATTAGGGAAATCATCACATTGACTATCACATGGGTTGTTGGAACGTGTTCTTCTATTTCCCTTCCTTAACTAAGAAAAGAATGTATAATTAGAGGTCTTGAATACTTATCTATTGAGTATAAAAAAAACCTTGAACATAAAAGGATTAACATATAACGAAGAAGTATATCCTAACTTGTGATTCCTTGGGTTTATATCTAGGTTATGTCGATAAATTTCTTAACTTATATTCTTATGGGATTTTTTCCCTTAATAATTGTTTGTAATAAGATCATGAATCCACCAAAGCATATCCCCTAGGAGTGTCACAACCAAGAGTGCTGAATGGATCGTTGTTGTGTACCAAAAAAACCCCAGGTAAAGCTCGAAACTCCTTTTCGGAGATTCACTCCTCGGTACATCTGTGCCAGAGCCGCCTCTACCTGCTCATATCCAAACAAGGATATATTTTCATGATAAACCACTTACTCAATACTCACCAAAATTTAAGACTATTTTCTTATACTTAGCCTCATCCTTAAGGTTCTCACTAAGATGCCCTATTTCTAATCTCCAATAATAACTAAACCATTCTCTGAGACCAACTATAGAGACCCAAAACATTTTCATATATCAATACATGATTTGATCATAATTATACATCAGAGTAAATGCCATGTATCATTATGTCTAGTGTCTTATAAGACCAGGTACATAAAACATAAAACATGGGGCTAAAGAAAAACATTTCTTATTTAATCTCTATAAAGAGCTCATAACATCCTTTGAGACCTTACATCTAAATAGGGTACTCTGAGGAACACGTGAAAAAAGGGATGAGATAAAAACCCCAGTAAGGGAATGAACAGAAGGATACATCTTAAGCTCATGAGTTAGGAGGCTTGACATAACAATAAAAAAGCATGGAACATATATAATCATATAATATAAGATTGGGATCATATAAAATGGAATAATATAAATGATGCAAAATCATAAAACATTTATTTAGTATGGGTAAAGGATAACTGCCAACCCTATTTCCCATTTTAATACAGGTCATGGAAAGTCGCCAATCCCATTTCACATCGCATCTCATGAGGCTTAACTTACCCAATGCATTGGAGTGCAAACTGGGCGCACCGATCTCAACATTTTCAAGAGTATTCTTGCCACATAAATAATCATTCCATATAAATTATAACGATGAATACTTTACATAAATTGTTATTACATCAGAATTGAAGCACACTTATTACAACATATAAAAAAACCATGAAAGGAACGTGTAGGTATAGAGTCTTTAGAAACTCAGAAACATAAACAACTGATTCATAAAGCATCTACATTGTCTCCCATTTATTTCATCATATCTAGAGTCTCTTTTGGCATATCCTACTTAATAAAAATCTTCCTGACCTGGGAAAAAAACTTAGAAAAGGGTGAGATCAAATGCTCAGTAAGGGTAATCAAAATAAATATCAATCACATCATATTCATGATAACATACCATTTTGCAAATCTTAACCTGCAAAAGAGATTATAATTTCATAACATGGGATAAATCATAGTATTGAAATGTAATCCCAATAATCATAACATAAAACATGAAACTTTGTGTCATACACACATAATCATAGAGAATCATTTCTTATTAGTCAAGACACATTGCCAAGAAAATCTTAGAAGACAAAGTCCATTTCTGAACCGAGTTCACTCCTCGTTTCAGTCCTGTTTAACTGAACCAGATTAACCTGTCATTCCAGACATGTCTATCTCATGGGATATAAATATTTTCCCAATGGATTGGAGGGATATATAGGTCTCACCCATCTCATAATGACATCATTCTTATGTGTGCCACAAAATAAATAATCATACATCATTGCATAACCCATGTAATAAAAATGGGATTCCTAAACATCGTCACATCATAAACAATTCATATAAGATAAATGAATTCAAAAAAATAATTCCATCATAGTATAATCAAATCAATGTAATAATAGGAATATAAACATAACCCTATATTATCTTAGATGGAAAATAATTTTGATTAAACACTTGAACTCCATTCTTGAGGAAAATATCCTTTCTACTTCAAAAATGTTTTTCCTTTCTTAACATGTCATACAATTTTAAACTAAAAGAAGTTGATTAAAAATAAACATGAAAACTTGTAAAGGAAGCTTCTTGGAAATAATGTTTTAAAATTCCATTCATTCCATATAAGTTAAAAAAACATTCTTCTCGTACTTATGTCGGAAAAGTCAAAAAGTACCTCGTACGAAAAACAACAAAAGATTCATTTCATATCTTTTACTAAAAACTCACCGAAGGGTAAAATTGGATTTAAAAAATTGTAGGAGGATATAAATAATATTAACTATTGAGGAAACATGGATGTGGATGATAAATATTACCCAGTAAATTCGGAAGTATAAACAATCTAGGATAAAAAATGAGATTGCAAGATTGTCCCTTACCTTAGGTCTGATTTGCTTCGTAAGTGTTTGAACCTCCTGTATAATAATTTAAATAATGTTATTGACTTATTACAGAATCATTATTATTTTTATGATATCATATATGGTTATATTATTATCTTCTTATTAGTAATATTTCATTAATACTTGTTATTCGGGTGTTTATTACTTTTTGTTCTTATGCATGTTTTGTCGAATAAATTGATATTCTTATTTTTAGGTTATAGATACCTCATTTCCAGAATGTTATTAATGTAATATATATCATATTCATTCATTAAATTCATTTATATAATCCTTATACAATGAATATCATGTAGAACGAGTCGAGTCACATTGTGGAGACGGTATTCCGTACGTACGCACGAGTGATGATATCGTTCCCATGATCATGGAATTGTATTGGAGTGTATGTATATTATTTCAGAATCAATATCACTTTAAAATAATCATATATTGTTTTTATTTACACCACTATACCCATCTGAGTATGGTGGTGGTGGAAAATAGATTACACCACGGAGTGGAGACGGTATTCCGTACGGACGCACGCGTGGTGATTTTTTTTCCGTAGGATAGATAGATGGTGAAATAGGGTTGTTTAATACTTATAATAACATATCAGTATATGAGTGATACTAATGTTATTACTTCATAATGAAACAACTAAATAAGAATAAGAGGAAGAAGAAATAAGGTTGAAATAATCAGTAACAGACATTACCTCTTCATTGAAGCGCCTCTTTGAGACCTCCTTTTAGGGCACTAAAATTGGTCTTTGAAGAAGAAAAGGACCACTAAGACGTTTCTAGGGAAGTGGAGAAGATAAATTTTCAAGGGATTTTCGAGCTTTAAGGCTCAAAGTGGTGTGAGGAATAGAGGGAGGGGGTGCCCTTTTATAAGGGAGGAGAGGGGCACCTTAGGAAAAACTAAAAATATTATTTTATTATAAAGTCATGTTAGATTTTTAATAGCTCCAAATTGATTTATTTAGAAGTTAAGGTGGGGATGGTTCGAAATCCTCTCATCCAATAGAATTTAGACAAGTTTAGGTTTCTATTGTAACCTCATCATTTAGATTTACCTTTAAGTTAGATAATTTAACTTTTACTGTGTCTTCTTGTTTTCTTACACTATATGGTTAATAAACATACTATAACAAGAAAAACGATCCCCATGTTGTTTATTATTAATATATATAACCTTATATAAGTCATTTGTCCGAAACTTATATTTTTAGGAATAAAATAACAATTAATAATATAATATTTGTTTTAAAAACTATTTTATGTCAATTTTGACACTATTTGGTAATTGATTTTTTTGAAAATCATAACAGAATTATTAGTTCAAAAAAAGTTAATTAAATCAGTAATAATATGTAATTGTAACCTAGAATTTTTTTTTAATTCATAAAAAGTCTCAAATTTCATTTATTTGGGTATTTATAAAATCAATTATGTAAATATTTCATTAATAAGGTAATTACTGTGTCATCATTGTGTCATACATAAATTAAATTATTTAATGTCTAAAAATTACAAATAAATTACCATTATGTAGGAAATATTTTTAGATTTCTAATGAATATTTATAGTTGAATTTATCTTATGTATAACCCCATATTAAAATGATTTAGTTATTAAACATTGATTTTAACTATTTTAACCCTTCTTTAAATAAATTAATAATAAATGTCCTAATCTACTCCATTTGGGCCTAAATGGTCATATTTTATTCATAATGTTTTTTTGGTCGAATTACACTTATCCAATAGAATTAGGACATGTTTTAGGGTAATATTAATATCATTTTTACCTTTTATTACCCTATTTACTTTTCACAATGGAAAAAAAGTAAAAAGATACTATTCACCAAAAATTATTTTCATCTCATTGAACCACATTTTAGTTTTTGATATTAACCGTGTCTCTCGGATTTTCTAAATTCCACTCACATAAGTGGTAAAAATATGTTTTATGTAAATTTGAAAATTCTCCTAGGAGGTGGGTAAAAGACGATGAAAAGTTCAATAAAATTTTTATATATCTAAAATTATTATAAAATGACTCCAATGAATTAATTTGAACCTATAAAGGTATTATGTATAAATTTTGACATAATATAATTATAAATAAAATAAATAATTATTTAAATAAAAAGTCGGTTTTTAAATAGTAACCCGGTGTTTTCACTATTCATCCAAAATTTAAAGTTTTCAGAAAAATACCAAAATTTCACCCTAGAAAAATTTCGATATTCTGAATCCAAAAATGAAGTCTATTTTTAAAGATGAAATTTAAAAAATTTCAAAAAGTGGGTATTACTATTCATAACGGCTAGTTTTAATAATATTTTAATTGCATATCATAGTTTAGTGAAACTCGGTGTTACGTATGACGCAAGCTATCGAGGAAGGTCACAATTGCGTGTAAACCAAACCAAGCTAGTGTTGTGTGTAGTGAAAGATTCCTTTGATGATTTATATAACATAAAAACAAAATATTTCTCATAAAAGTCTCGGGTGTTACATTCTACCCCCCTTAAAATGAATTTTTCCCCCGAAATTCGTCACTTTGTAACAAACAGATGAGGATACCTCTCCCTCATCATTTCCTCAAGCTCCCATGTAGCTTCTTCTAATTGGTGGTTCCTCCATAAAACATTCACCAATAGAGTGGTATTGTTTTGTAGGAATTTTTTTCTACGATCCAGAATCTCTATCGGCTGTTCTTCATAAGAAAGATCTTGCTCCAGCGGTCCAACTTCTGAGCTGAGTACATGTGAAGGATCAGGTATGTAGTTTCTCAGGAGAGATACATGGAACACATCGTGAACTTGAGAGAGATTCGGTTGAAGAGCCAATCGGTAATCTACCTTCCCAACATGATCCAGGATTTCGAAAGGACCGATATACCTAGGGCTCAGCTTTTTCTTCTTTCCAAATCTCATTACTCTCTTCCAAGGAGATATTCGTAAGTACACTTTATCACCCACTTCAATCTCTATGTCTTTTCTTCGGTTGTCGGCATAACTTTTTTGTCAAATCTGAGCTGCTATTTTGTGTTGTTTAATAGATCAAATCTTTTCTGCCATCTCATCAACAAAATCAGGTCCTAATAGCTTTCTTTCCCCTACTTCATCCCAGCAAGTTGGAGTTCTATATTTATTTCCATAGAGAGCTTCCTAAGGATCCATTTGAATAATGGAGCGAAATCTATTATTATAAGAAAATTCTACCAAAGGTAGGTGTTGATCCCAACCACCTTTAAAATCCATAGAGAAAGCTCTCAACATATCTTCTAGAGTTTGAATTGTCCTCTCAGATTGGCCGTCTTTCTGAGGATGATATGCAGTGCTGAAACTCAACTCTGTCTCCAGAGTATACTGAAGACTTTTCCAGATCTTCGAGGTAAATCTCAGATCCCGATCAGATATAATGGAAAGTGTTACTCTATGCAATCTTACCACTTCCTTTACATATATCCTGGAAAGCTGATCTAGAGAGAAATCCTATCTAACAGCAATGAAGTGTGCAGTCTTTGTTAGACGATCAACTATGACCCAGATAGCATTATTTTTTTTAGATGTTTTAGGAAGTCTGGTGACAAAGTCCATAGTGATGTTTTCCCATTTCCATTCGGGTATGGGTAATGGTTGTAACATCCCCTTAGACTTCTGTCTCTCAGCTTTAACTTGCTGACAAACCAAGCATCGAGATATATATTCAGCAACATCTCTATTCATGACATCCCACCAGAAGTACTCTTTCAGGTCCCTATACATCTTCGTGCTTCCAGGATGAATAGAGAATGAAGAACTATGAGCCTCATCCAGCATCTCCTTCTTTAATTATGGGATGGGAGGAACAAAAACCCCATTCCTGAACATTATTATCCCATCACAATCAAGGTTGAATTCAGGAAAATTTCTCACCTTATTTTGTAACTCTACATCTTCTTTCTGTGCCTCTTTAATCATCACATGTATAGATGGTTGAAAATTCATTTGAGAAAGATACGATTTTCCCCTTCCATTATAATTCCAAGATCCATACTTTTTAAATCCATAAATATTGGATCTTTTATGATCCTCATCATGGATAACCTGGCATGGTCTTGTCGACTTAATGCGTCTGCCACCTTGTTTGCATTCCCAAGGTGGTAATGAATTGAGCAGTCGTAATCCTTAATCAGCTCCAACCATATTCTTTGGCGCATTTTCAGCTCCTTTTGTGTGAAAATATACTTTAAACTTTTATGATTAGTATAAATATCACACCTTTCTCCATAAAGATAATGCCTCCAAATCTTTAATGTAAAGATTACCGCAACTAACTCTAAATCATGAGTTGGGTAATTTTTCTCATGGATTTTCAACTGTCGTGAGGAATAAGCTATCAACATATCATTTTTCATAAGAACACACCCTATCCCCTTATTGGATTCATCACTGTAGATCACAAACCTCTCTCCACTACAAGGTAGTGTGAGCACAGGTGCACCAGATAACCTTCTTTTCAACTCCTTGAAATTCTCTTCACATTCCTCAGTCCATAAAAACTTAACTTCTTTTCAAGTCAACCTGGTGAGTGGATTAGAATATCGTGAAAAATCATTCACAATAATTTGATAATAACCAGACAAACCAAGAAAACATCGGATCTCGGTTACTGTTGTTGGTCTCGACCATCTTTCGATAACCACTATTTTTGGTGGATCCACAGATATCCCCTCTTTTGAGATTATGTGACCCAAAAATGCAACTTTTTGAACCCAAAATTCACACTTGGTAAATTTGGCATAAAGCTTCTCCATTCTCAGGGTCTTCAATATAATTCTCAAGGGATCTTCATGTTCTTCCTTTCTCTTTGAATATACAAGAATATCGTCTATAAAAACTACCACAAACTGATCAATATAATCTCTAAAGACTCTATTCATCAGATCCATGAAGATAGCAGGGGCATTAGTAAGACCAAATGACATCACTATAAATTCATAGTGTCCATACCTTGTACGGAAAGCCGTCATTGGTATATCCTCCCTTTTGACCCTTAATTGATGATTCCATGAACGAAGATCAATCTTTGAAAAGTATTGAGCTCCGCGTAGTTGGTCAAATAAGTCATAAATGCGTGGGAGAGGATATTTTTTCTTGATAGTGATCGTCTTAAGTTATCAATAATCAATGCAGAGTCTCATTGATCCATCTTTCTTCTTAACAAAAAGAACATGTGCTCCCCAAGTTGACGCACTAGGGCGTATTATTCCCTTATCAAGGTTCTCTTGGAGTAACTTCGTCAATTTCTGTAACTCAATTGGGGCCATTCTATAAGGTTTCTTTGAAATAGGTAAAGCACCCGATACAAGTTCTATTGAAAAATCAACTACATGATTTGGTGGAAGACCAAGTAATTCATCTGGAAAGACACCATCAAACTCCTGTACAATGGGAATATTCTTAATCATTAGTTTCTCTCTAACCATTTGAGATAAATAACCTTCATTTAGTGGAATCGAGACCCATAAGATGTATGAAATTTCCTCTGGAAGGTTATTTTCATCCTTGCATCGATAGACGATCATAGATTGATATGGAATATGAAATGTGACTTCCATTCATTGGAAATTGATATGATCTCTATATAAAGAAATCCAATCCATTCCAAGAATCACATCAAATTCCACTATAGGAAGGATCACAAGATTTGAAGGCAGCACTTTCCCACAAACATCAATCGGAGAAGAATTATAATCTTTTGATGCGACTGGTGTGCCATTATGAGTTGTCACAGCTAAATCAACATCTAATTGTTGAGGTAATATGGCGATACCCTTATAAAATTCTTTAGAAATAAAAGAGTGAGTGGATCTAGAATCAAATAAAAATATTTCTACTTTAGAGTGGATGGTACGTGTACCTTTCACCACTTTGTTATCATACTCCACATCACTGATAGAAATTTCATGTGACTTTCCTTTTTCTTTATCCTTAAGAGTTTGTTGACGTCGATCATCATCAACATATCTAGGATTAGGGAATTGATTGGCATAATTCCCCATTTCCTTTCACTTGTAACATTGAAGTGTATGAGGTGCACTTTGTGTCACCATTTCTTTGTTCACATCACTATACATCTTCTTCCCATCATTGTGGCATTCAAATGCCCGATGACCTTCTTTTCCACATTTGAAACATTTACTTGTCCCTTTAAAGAAACTCCCTCCATGTTTCTTTCCACACTTTGAGCATAATGGAAAACTCATCTTCTTTTCAGTGTGCTCTTTATATTTTCCTTTGAATTCCATTTTCCTCTTCTTATCAAATGCATATGACTGATGGGTTAATCCAATCTCCATCTCAACCTTGAGAGCATGTCGAACGATTTCCTCGTAGAAATTGATGTCCCTTATGGCTAACTCCCTTCGAAGACTTGGTTTTAAGCCACTAAAGAATTGATTGATCTTATTCTCAGGTTGGATAATAATTCCGGAAGCGTACCTTGCAAGTCTTGTAAAATTTGTTTCATAGGTACCAACAGATTCATCATCCTTTTTCTTTAGTTCAAGAAACTCCTTCTCCATCTTTGTTCGAGGAATACGAGGGAAGTACTTATTGAAAAATAAGTTCTTGAACTCATCCCATTCCATGGACTCAATTTCATCTCTTTGCCTCATATTCTTGATAAGATTCCACTATTGATCAACATATCCTTCCAAACGATACACTGCTAAGATGACTTTATCGTGTTCAGAACATTGAAGGACTGAAAATATCTTTTCAGTAGTACTGATCCATTATTCAAAAACTAATGGATCAGTAGACCTGCTGAATGAAGGTGGACGCTACCTCATGAAGGATTCAACAGAATGTTGCTCCATCCTTTACTCCTTTGGAATTACTGCACAATTCATAGCTTGAAAAATTTGTGTGAGCATGGCTACAATATTTTTCATTCCATCTCCCATAACGTTCGGTTGCTCATGGGGACAATCATTGAATTTCCTGTTGAATTCTGCATTAACACGGTTCCTTCGGGTTCCAGAAATTGACAAAAATCATGAATAATAGTGTGAGCAACACTAATTATAATAGGTAAACCACATAATCAAGAATAAAATTTTACACTTAAGGTCTTATCATAGGTTATTCATGGCCATTTCTAAAACACTAAGATTGTGTTCTATGTTTAGACTTATCCTTAGGGTTCTTACTAAGTCTTTCACATCCTAGTTTCCAAAGGTTGAATATACCTTTCCTCTGATACCAACTATAATGACCTATACATTACATACATTGTTATTACATCATAATTTAAGCACACTTATTAAAACATATAACAAAACCAAGAAAGGACCGTATAGGTATAGAGTATTTAGAAACTGGAAAACATAAACAACTGGTTCATAAAAGCATCTACATTGTCTCCCATTTATTTCATCATATCTAGAGTCCCTTTTGGAATATCCTACATAATAACCTTCTTCCTGACCTGGGGAATGAAAACATACAAAAGGGTGAGCTCAAATGCTTAGTAAGGGTAATCAAAAGAAATATCAATCACATCATATTCATAAGAACATAACACTTTGGAAATCATAACCTGCAAAAGAGATCATAATTTAATAACATGGCATAAATCATAGTAGTGAAATATAATCCCAATAATCATAACATTAATCATGAAACTTTGTGGCATACACACATAATCATAGAGAATCATTTCTTAGTATTCAAGACTCATTTCCAAGACTATCTTAGCGGAAAAATTTCATTTCTAAACCGAGCTCACTCCTCGTTTCTGTCATGTTTAATAGAACCGGATTAACCTTCCGTTCCAGCCATGTCTATCTCATGAGATATAAATCATTACCCAATGAATTGGATGTAGATATAGGTCCCACCTATCTCATAATGATACCATTATAATGTGTTTCAAAAAATCAAAAAAAACATACATCATTTCATAACCCATGTAATAAAAATGGGATTCTTAAACATTATGACACCATAAACAATTCACATAAGATAAAGGAATTCATAAAAATAATTCCATCACAACATAATCAAATCAATGTAATAATAGGGATAAGCATAGAACCCTATATTATCTATGATTGAAAATAATTTTGATAAAACACTTGAACTCTATTCTTGAGGAAAATATCATTTCTACTTCAAAAACATTTTTCCTTTCATAACATGTCATACAATTTTAAACTAAAATAAGTTGATTAAAAATAAAATTGAAAACTTGTAAAGGAAGCTTCTTGGAAATAATGTTTTAAAAATCCATTCATACCATATAATTTTAAAAAACATTCTTCTCATACTTATGTCGGAAAAGTCAAAAAGTACCTTGTACGAAAAATGACAAAAGATTCCTTTCATATCTTTTATTAAAAACTCACAGTAGGGTAAAATTGGAATTAAACAATTGTAGGAGGATATAAATAATATTAAATATTGAGGAAACATGGATTTGGATGATAAATATTCCCCAGTAAGTTCTGAGGTATAAACAATCTTGGATAAAAATTGAGATTGTGAGATTGTCCCTTACCTTATGTCTGATCTACTTCGTATGTGTCCGAACCTCCTGTATAATGATTTAAATAATGTTATTGACTTATTCCAGAATCATACTTATTTTTATGATATCATATATGTTTATATTCTTAGCTTCTTATTAATAATATTTCATTACTACTTGTTATTCGGGTGTTTATTACTTTTTGTTCTTATGCGTGTTTTGTTGAATAAATTCTTATTCTTATTTTTAGGTTATCAATACCTCATTTCCAGAATGGTATTAGTGTAATATATATCATATTAATTCATTAAACTCATTTATATAATCATTATGCAATTAATATCATGTTGAACGAGTCACATCACATCATAGAGATGGTATTCCGTACGTACGCACGAGCGATGATATTGTTCCCATGATCGTGGAATTGTATTGGACTGTATGTATACTATTTCAGAATCAATATCACTTTAAAATAATCATATATAGTTATTATTTACACCATTATACCCATCCAAGTAAGGTGGTGGTGGAAAATACATTACACCACGACGTGGAGACCGTATTCCGTACGTACGCACGTGCGGTGATTTCGTTTTTCATAGGATGGATAGATGGTGAAATTGGGTTGTTTCATAATTATAATAACATATCAGTATATGAGTGATACTGATGTTATTACTTCATAATGAAACAACTAAAGAAGAATAAGTGGAAGAATAAATAAAGTTGAAATAATCGGTAACGGACATTACCTGTTCTTTGAAGCGCCTCTTTGATACCTCCTTTTAGGGTACTAAAATTGGTCTTTTAAGAAGACCAGGACCTCTAGGATGTTTCTAAAGAGGTGGAGAAGGGAATTTTCTAGGGTTTGGCCAAGCTTGAAGGCTCAATGTGGTTTGAGGAAGAGAGGGAGGAAGTGCCCTTTTATAATGGAGGAGAGGGGCACCTTAAGAAAAACTAAAAATATTATTTTATTATAAATTAATATTCGGTTTTTAATAGATACAAATTGATTTATTTCAAAGCTAATGTGGGGATGGGTCGAAATCCTCTCATAAAATATAATTTAGACACGTTTATATATATATTTTAACCTTATCGTTTAAATTTAACTTTAAGTTAGACAATTTATCTTTTACCGTGTCTTCTTGTTTTCTTAAACTATAAGGTTAATAAACTTACTATAACAAGACAAACGAACCCCAAGTTGTTTATTATTAATATATATAACTTTATCTAAGTAATGTTCCTGAACCTTAGATTTTTAGGAATAAAATAACAATTAATAATATAATATTTGTTTTAAAAACTATTTTATGTCAATTTTGACACTATTTTGTAATTGATTTTTTTGAAAATCATAACATAATGATTAGTTATAAAAAAGTTAATGAAATCAGTACTAATATGTAATATTAACCTATAAAATAATTTTAATTCATAAAAAGTCTCAAATTACATTTATTTGGGTATTTATAACATTAATTATGTCAATATTTCATTAATAAGATAATTATTGCATCATTATTGTGTAATACATAAATTAAATTATATAATGTCTAAAAATTACAAAACAAATACCATTATGTAGGAAACCATTTTATTTTTCTAATGAATATTTATAGTCGAATTTATCTAATGTATAACCCTATATTAAAATTATTTAGATATTAAACATTGATTTTAACTATTTTAACCCTTCCTTAAATAAATTAATAATAAATGTCCTAATCTAATCCATGTGGGCCTAAATGGTCATTATTTATTTATAAGGATTATTTTGGTCGAATTAAACTTATCCAATAGAATTATGAAATGTTTTAGGGTAATAATAATATCATTTTTACCCATAATTACCCTATTTACTTTTAACCGTGGTAAAAAAAGTAAATAGTTACTTTTCACCAAAAATTATTTTCATCTCATTGAACCAAATTTTAGTCCTTGATATTAAACATGTCTCTCGGATTTTTGAAATTTCACTCACAGAAGCAGTGCAATTATGTTTTATGTAAAATTGAAAATTCTCCTAGGAGGTGGATAAAAGACGGTGAAAAGTTCAATAAAATTTTTATATATCTAAAATTATTATAAAATGACTCCAATGAATTACATTGAAATTCTAAAGGTATTATGTATAAATTTTGAACTAAAATAAATTTAAATATAATAAATAATTATTTAAATAAAAAGTCGGTTTTTAAATAGTAACCCAGTGTTTTCATTATTCATCTAAAATTGAAAGTTTTCAGAAAAATACCAAAATTTCACCCTAAGCTAATTTCGATATTCCGAATCCAAAAATAAAGTAAATTTTGAAAGATGAAATTTAAAAAATTCCAAAAAGTGGGTATTACTATTCATAATGTCTAGTTTTAATAATATTTTATAGCATAGCGTTGTTTAGTGAAACTCGGTATTGCGTACGACGCAAGCTATCGAGGAAGGTCGCGATTGCGTGTAAAGCAAGCCAATCTAGTTTTGTGTGTAGTAAATGATTCCTTTTATGATTTATATAACATAAAAACAAAATATTTCTCAAAAAATTCTCGGGTGTTACATAAATAATCATACCTAATCAATTGTTCTTAAACATAAGGATACCCGTGGAAAAAATTGGGTACCACAATCATGAAATAAAGCATAACCAATGAGTGTATCATTAAAGTGTCCATGAAATAAAAGTATTAGAACAAAAAAGGACATTCATAGGGTAAAATAGGAATATAAAATGGTAGGTGGTGTCAAATAGAAGGGACAATATATTAGAAACTTATTTGAGAAACATTAGCATTAAAACATTTTTCTGCAGTTTTAAGGAAAATACAATAGAGATTTTAAAATGAAAAAAAGGAAAATCTTTTATATAAACCCATAATATATCCAAGAATGTTTTCATAATAAAAATACTGATTTTCTAAAGATAGTGGTGTATTAAAATAGACGATAGAGAGAACTAGAAATTTGGTAAATATTCGAGAAGTTCCCATAAAATTTCTTTTCTTATATGAATGTTAGAAGCAGTGAATCTTTTAAAAACATGTATATCCCTGAAAGAGAGTGATGAAAGGGTCCTAAAAAATTTTTTGTAAAAAAACAGAATTTAGAATATGAAAAAACAATATACGTTAACTCCATTTTGATATAAATTAAGATAATGTAACCCAAAAGAAGAAAAAGAGGTTCGGGTAGACTTTGTTATAGTTTATCGTCATGGTGTCGGGTGCACGTAAGAGGGCTAGATGAGGGAAAGAAGGGGTTTGTCATAAATTATTAAAAATGGGGTAATTATGGGGGAGTTGTGAAAACATACCACATCATCAGGGATTGCACATAAAATGGCATAACATAGAAGACCATCTTGATTTAAGAGTGAAATGGAGAGGATCTCATACCTTAAATATGTTGGTGTACTCCACTTGTTATTAAAGACTTGAATAAAAAATTAGGCTAATTAATTCATAATTCCATAAGCTCTTCGATATGTAATTAATTTATTATTACCCCTTTTAGTTCATTAATCGTCTTTTTGATTAGTTATATTGTTCAATTTCATTGTTCGGGCTCGTTTGTTTACTTGGTTTTATAAGATCGGATCACATATATTCAAGTTCAGATAATCATGAAAGATGGAAGTGGTGGACTAGAAATGAATTTATATGATATTAGTGAACTTCCTGTAGATTAAATGGTTTTAAATTTAATTTTTTTACTTAAATTTATGTCGAAATATTATATAAAACCATAGTGACAACCGTTTTTTTTAATCGGTGGATTTGATTACAAAAAACATATATTTCCTTATAACATAATACCATTTGTAAAAAAGGATTACAAAACTAAAAAATAGAATATATTAAATATATAATAATCTGGTTCAACCATAACACCAATGGATTCATGATCATAATTAAAGACTATAATAGAAATTGATAAACGGATGTCCTTGAATATGATAAATTATTATATCTCAAATGGTGCTTTCATTTATTTCAAATAAAGGGTGGGAAAAGGAGGGAAGATAATGAAATATTACATTAGCATGAAAACATTCAAATACATATATGTTACTTGATTTATGATACTATAATGGTGAAGTGAGGTGAGTAAATAAACAAAAAGAAAATATCATTAATGAAATGAAGGAATTGGAAAGAGGAATTTACCTCTTGAGACTTCCTCCTTTGAGAACATCTTAAAGGGAGAGGTATCGGTATTTTGAAGAGGCTAGGAGATTTTAGAAGTGGGGGAGGTTCCTGGGGAGATATTTGGGAAAAATATTGGCTAGGAACAAGGATTGAGAGGAGTGAAGAGAAGAGGGAGTTTGGGCGGTTTTATATTGGAGGAGATAGGGGATTTCTCAATATAAAATTCATTAATTTATTATTTCCCCACATGAAAAGGAATGGTGAGTATTCCATTACCAAGAATAGTAATTTTATCATGTGATCCTGAAAAAATTGGTCTCACATCATCAGAACATCATTCATGACTCTATAATTATCTTATTTATCTTATTTTGTAAATTTTTGTATTTCACTATTCATCCAAAATTCAAGTATTTCAGAAAAATCCCAAACAATCACTTTAACCATTCCTTGACGTGTAAAATCCAAAAATGAAGTCCATTTTTCAAATATAATTTTCAAAATTTGATTAATTATATATTTAATCAACATCATAATTTATTATTAAATCCCAATTTTAAAACATTCATTTACTTATTCTAAAATATAGGTACATAATTTCTCTTGAATATTATTTTAATACTATCATTGGTATGGTTACTATTCATTAGGATATATCACTATTCATAAGGGTATGTTACTATTCAAATGATGATGTTACTATTCACCAAAAAATATGTTTTTTATTGGAATCAAAAAAACATACACATTATAACCGTGTATGTCAGATTTTCGAAATCCCAGATACAGAAGTGACCCACTTTTGTTTAAGGGTAACTCATAACTTAGTAGTTCTATTATGTTGTGATTTTATGACATATTTTTATGAAAGGAACTTCCATTGAAAAACATTGGGTCTTTACATACATTGTTGTAAAATAATAAAAATTATTATACATTTTTATAAAATTGCAACAAATTTACAATTTTTTTTTATAAATTCATTTGAATGTTTACAAATTAGTTTAAATTCCGTCCAAAATAGTATAAATTAATATAAATATTTTTCAAATGATATTATTTAGTAGAAATTAGAATAAATTATTAAAAATGGTTTAAATTAACAGAAATTAATAAATTATATAATAAATTGATAAAAATTAATAAAAATATTATATATTTTTAGAACATAGTATAAATTTAAATAATTTATTTTAGATTGATATAAACTATTTAAAAAAAATCATTTATTATAAATTAATATACATTTTTCTAGGTTGATATAACTTAGAATAAAATAATAAAAATTATTATAACTAATTTTAAATTACTATAAATTGATATAAATTACTAAAAATTGATATAAATAACTATAAATTTGTATTAATTCCTCCAAAGTTAGTATAAATTGATATTCATTTCTTTAAATTGATATAATCAGAATAAATTATTATGAGTTAGTATAATTTAATACAAATTATTATAATTTGATTTAATTTAAAAAAATAGGTATAAATTAAAATAACTTAGTATAATTTAATAAAAATAAATTAATTTTATTATTTGTGAATAAAAATTAAAAAAAATAGTATTAATTATTTTATATTTTTATTAATCTATATAATTTAGTATAAATTAATATAAATTACTATATTTTAGTATAAACTACTATAAATTGTCATGTATTAGAATAAATTAGTATAAATTAATATATATTGTTATAATTTTTTATCAATTAGTATACATTAATATAAATTATTATTAATTTATTTTAAATTGGTATAAATTATTATAATTTAATATAAATTGATATAATTTAGTATAAATTAATTGATATTAATTTTTTTTAATAAAAACTAGTATAAATTCATAACAAGTAGTATAAATTAAAATGGATTTGTATCATTAAGTGTAAATTAATAAAAAGGTTTTATATTTGATGAAATTAATAAATATTATTATACAAGAGTATAAATATTAAAAAATTAATATATATTACTATAAATTAGTATTAATTTCTACTAAATCAGTATACATTTTTTTTAAATTGATTTAATATAGTATAAATTTATATACTTTGCTATATAAATTAATATAAATTAGTATAAATTATAATCATTTAGTAAATATTAATTAAAATTCATATCAATTAGTATGAATCAGTAAAATCTATTATATATTAGTATAAATTATTATAAAATAATATATAGTAGTGTATTTTATTTTTATTTCCATCAAAATTAGTTTAAATTAGTAGAATTTAATATAATTTGATATAATTTTGTATAAATTTCTATGAATTATTATTCATTCTTGATAACATAGTATAAATTTATTGAAATCTTTATAATTTTTTATTATTTAGTATAAATTAATAAGTTCTCACCAAGATTTTTCCACTTCAAATATTCATAAACCTACTAAATAACACAAATAACCATATAATCATAATTAAATATTAATATTAATAGTATTTTTTTATGTTAATGGTACATACATTTATATCTCATTTATATCCAATAGAAAATGAAATCATATTTCATATGTACGTATGACCTATGACCACCACATAGAGGTGAAATTAATTTTTCATCACCACATTAATTAGATGAATATAAAGATGTAATTTATTAATATATATGTTATTTATAACTTAATAGTGATTCTATAAATATAATTTATCATATACCATCTTTCCCTTCCATGTGTTGGATAATTATAATGTCATTCACGTGTATATATTGACAATGACATCTACGAATGAATATGATTTGTTTTTCTATAACCACTCTTAATACAAGATTCTAAAATTTTATATAATTTAAATAAAATATTCATGACATTATTAACACAAGTAATATTAAACAAATATTTTATAAAACCATTAATCATGGTCAGTATAGGAATGTACTTTTATAAAAATTTACCAAACAACCCTATGTGGTCAATGTAAACAAAAACAATTCAATGAATAAATTGAAACATATTATAATATAACCATAAATAATTAAATTTATATGAAATTTATTATTAATCAATTATTTATAAAATTAAAAATAATTATTCAGGAGGATAAGTTGTGTCTTACCATGAAAGGATCCATAATAAGTATTTTTCATGAAAATTCCAATCTATTTAGAATAATGTTATATTTTGAAGCTAATTTCTATTATATGGTTCTTATATTGTATAATTTACATATTATATCCATAATTAGTATTTATAAATGTGTTTTGAAGCTTCAATTGTTTTTTCTCTTCAAATGGGGTTTTCTTCAAAAGTTATTGGAGATATAAATGTATATTTTATATTCTCACTATTATTTGTCGTTTATAAGTTTAAATTTATTTTAATATCTTGGATTTTTTCATGTATTATTTTTTAGATATTATATGGAATTATTTTGATACTCTACCATTCAACGGCGGGTGACTTCGATGCCCGGAGTGCCCGAAATCAGTGTTGGAAATTAATTTATATTTAAACAGCACAAGCAAAAAGTTTTCCTAAAAAAGTGGAATAACCATTAAATGGGTGTCCAGATGATAAATATGAGGTCACCATTGCATTTAGAGCAGTAACGATACATTAGGTGGGGCCTGACAGCAACCGGCATGGGTCAGCTGAAGGGGTCTGTTTTTTGAAGTTTTATTGGAAATAAAATAAATTAATAATTTTTGTTATTTAAAATTTTCTTTTTTGCACAGTGACCTAATTCCTCCCTTTTAAATACCATCTAATTGAAAGTTTGCAGGTTTATCTTCATAGCCTTGCAAATTGAGAGAGAGAGCCTCTTGTATTATTAGAGGAGAATTTGTTGGCAGACGGTGATGACATGATCGATCGACACATCTCAGATTCGATGAACCTCGCCAACGAATGTGAGTGATGATTGTTTTTCAACCAGATTGAGGTACAGGTTGTTCTTAAAATTCTTCTTTTCCACATTTTTGTATTTAACAACGAACGCTGATCAACCCACGAACATGATGATCTGTGGATCGTGAATTCTTGTGGGATGGTGTTATTTTCCCTTTCATTGGGGTTTTATTTAGGAATATTATTGTGATAATTTTGGGATTATTTTTTGTTTATCCCTGTTTAGTCCTACTAAGAGGAGTAGTTCAATGCCATGACGAATGATTGTGGTGGTTCGTTCCACAATTCGGTTTTTTGGATTTTTCCTTCCTCTTTCTTCGTGTTCTTCATGTTCTTAATGGGATGACGAATAACGGATTATTGCATGTCCGTTTCACAACACAATGATCCCAAAGTGGAGACGCATCATCACAATGACTCAATGGAGGTGCGAAGAAAATGGAGGATGATGAATCATCTCGGATCGGGAGAGACCATTCTTAGAGCGTTCTTCATGTTGGTTGATCGATACGTGTTTTGGGGGAAAATCGGAGGCCCCAAAACAACGGATATGAATTCAGGAAATCGGGGAAACCTTAATCATTAAGTATCATGGAAAATGGATGGCCAGATCGAAGACCTCAGCTCCACTCAAGGTGTGACGATGGTGGTTCGCGATTCTGGAAATTTCTAGAATACATGGCATGTATCCCGCAGAACATTGTATGAAGGTCCGGCTAAGTGGCGGATAGGGTTTCACGGTGCGTGATGCGATGACATGGCTTGTTCTCCAAATAACATGACATGTGGATCCTTACATGAGACTCTGCGTGTATCCTAGGTGATATAGGGGCACAGGATAGACTACACGACTTAGAAACACGATGTGTAGACCTTATGTGGCATGGAAGAGGCCATTTACATGGGTTACCCCATGTATCGGTTACACAGGATGACCCATACGTGTAAAAGTCATGTACGGTCACAAAGCCGCATACATGGAGGAAACCTTGGTTACTTTGACACAGCATGTGGTCCATAAAACACCTCATGTACTTGAATTTTTACATGACAAGCTTTGCGACAATGGCCATTGTACACGGGCAATACCTAGGGTTAGAGGACCCAACATGTAACCCTTCTACACATTGAGTACTTTTTAGTACATGGATTGATTCTCTTGTCCACTATCTCTTGGATGTGTTTTTTTTAGTTTAGTGACCCTTTTTTCATGTTCCCCTTACGTTTGGTATCATTTCCATCCATAATAGAATTATCTCTTCAGTAGGACTTTTCATGATAGAGTTAGGTATCCCTATCAGAGGCCCGAAGTGAGTTCCTCTATCCATTCTTTGACCTAAGTAGAGTCAGGAATCGACATGACTATCCCAACAGGACACTAATCCTATACATAGTAGGTGAATCCATATGAGTCGCGATATCCACTAAGGCCATGGTAGTGATCCTCATCTATGTATCGAGGACATTCCCCACTCTAGAGTGTGTTCTCCCAAAATGAGTGTATCTATCTCTCATGGATTTTCTCGATGAATAGTACTTCTCAGATGGATGACATCAGAGTTATCAGACTCATGGAGTGAGTTCTCAGGGATGTTTACTTCATGGAAATCTTAAAACTGAATTCCTAGTGTGGGTATGCAGTTGTCTAACTTATCCCCAAACTACAGGTCTCGGTTTTGAGTATATCTATTTTTTGTTTCCCTTGTTATATGTTCAATAGGCATATATTGTGTAGAGATGACTGTACCATTTCATTGTGTATTGTTTATTGGTTTTTGGGGTCCTCCCATGAGTATTTTAATACTCACCCATAGACCGGATTTTCCTGCATATGTCGTGTCTTATTTAGACGAGTGGCCTTCTCATAGATTCCAGGGTGGACCAGGGACAGACAGGGCTTTCTGAGTTCCCTATAGGCCGAGGTGTTCCTACACCTACGAGCAACAGTCCCTGTTCCTCTTTGTGATTACAGCTTGGACTTTGTATTTTGTAGTCTCTTGTTTTTGGTGGGACTATATTTTGGCCCAGTTTACTTTTATTACTTTACCTTTCTTCGTACTCTTTTTGGTTGGGTTTAGTTGAATGCATTCATTTTTTTCCTTATTGGTTTTTTCATTTCATCATTTATGGGCTTGAGATGTATGTGTGTGTACCAGAACTTGGTCAATGCCTCCCAATGTTAGTAATATGCCTACTCGGTGCTGATCACCAGTCCCTGGCCTATTGGAGGTGGGCTTGGGGAGTCAAGGTGTGGGCCCCACTGTTATGGGTTATGAAATTTATTTCGGGCATTTATATTACCTATTTATTTTTAAAACCCATATATTAAACTCTAATCTAGTTATTTTTTAGGTTTCCATTTTTTATAGATATTTTCTTTATATTTGGTCCTCAAAGACTGAAAAAAAAATTAAGAAAAAGTTTTGTTTCCCCTTTTCAATCAAGAATCATTATCTTCCGACAACATATTTTATAATTTTCATATATTCTTTGTCAA
Organism: Viscum album; assembly: GCA_963277665.1. Taxonomy (NCBI): domain Eukaryota; kingdom Viridiplantae; phylum Streptophyta; class Magnoliopsida; order Santalales; family Viscaceae; genus Viscum; species Viscum album. The sequence continues at coordinate 711,517 of CAUJRU010000338.1, forward strand.
CTATTATTTCATTGAAAATGATATTTTTTACTATCATTTCCTTTCCTTAAAAAGTAATCATTTTAATGTTATCAAAATATTTGTTTGACTTTTTATAAAGATGTGAAAGGAATAATCATTTTAATGTATATAATGAAAACATACATCCCCCTCAATAAATCTGATTTTTTATTTTTCTTATTAAATGTTTTCTATAGTTTTTCAATGAAAATAACTTTCCAATATGTTCTAAATTTATTTTTATTTAAAAAAAATTATTTTTTAAATGGTTGATAATAATTTTGGAAAAGAGTTATAACATAAGTTTTTCAACAAAGTTTCAATTTTGTTAAGGAACGTTTTTTAATGAATCACAACCATATTCATATAAAACTATCAAAATGTATTCTTTTATATAAAAAATAATTTTTGATGAATTGATGGTCTTCTATATTATTTTCTAATTTATTAATGATAGCTCATTTTTTACCATTCACATTCTTGTGATAATGTTATCTATCACTATTCATTATTCAGTAGACACCATTTTTCTTTCTCATGTCTATATTTTTTATATCATGGACATATTTAGTATTTTCATAACTATACAGCATTTCGAAATATGGTTTCAATTAAAGGAAGTGGATTTATTTCATTTTCTATGGATATATTCATGTTCCATATTATCGATTAAATAAATAAATATATATATATATATAATGATTAATTGTATTTATTATGTATTATAATGTTATTTAATTATATGGGGAATTCAATGGATATAAGTATGTTATGGGTGGGGACATATAGAAGATAGCATCTCGATTCATGCATAATCGAATGAGGAAAATAGGTGGAAGCATTTATTGGGTAATTGGTGTATACCTACACATAAAATTAAAGACTCACATCCAAGTCCTTGATTGTAAGATTCACGATGTCTCAGATGGGGGCCTAATTGTAAGATTGTGAAGGTATGAATTTTTTAGTTTCCTTAAATAATAATTCAATTATCGTTATCTGATTATTTACATTAATCCATTGATGCATTTTATGGTCATGTTATTGATTAAATGTAATAATATTTTTTCAATATTTCATATTCTTATGACTGATATAATCATGATTTCTAAAATTTGAAATGGTCCAAGGAGAGGGATAAAGAGAAGAAAAACCTACACTACCAATACGAAAACTCTCGGTAAGACTCAAAATCAATACCTCACTGAGACTCCATAGGGGCTGCTACCACTTTAGCTGCACCATGGGGGAACATGATTTCTTATATTGTATTCTTTACCATACTATTCATTAGATCATACTATTTATAACTTTTTCCTTTCCAAATTTTAGGATAAACTAATCATCGAATGATGTTTATTGATTAAATTTTTTTGTTTCATTCTATGTTTCATTCTTATAATTTCATTTAGAAATCATATATCTATCTAGTGTCCCAATAATTCTAAACTACTCAATCAATTGTGGTTTGATCCATTTTATCATTTACCCATGTAATTGAGTAGAACCTTATCTAGGTTTCTAGGGTCAGGGTTGTTATAGTTGGTAACAATAAAATTTTGGAAGGACCCTTGGGAAGTATATTTTATAAGAACATGGGTTGGACTTGCACTAAGAGAGACCCCTGTAATTTTAAATAACATTATATTATTTCAGTGTTATATCTCAATATTTCTGAAGTTGTGAGATAATTATGTGTACACCCTTATTTACATATGGTTTTTGGAAGATGATTTGGAAATCATGCTATCACACATTATAAATTTGGGGAATTTAATTAATAGAATGTCAATTGATTTGGTGTTGGATCAGAGAATATGGAAACCCATATTTTCATACACCTTTTTTAAAATGGTTGGGGCCATAGTCTCAATTTATTGTTAAAGAAAAGTCCTATTTTAGTTTTGGTAGGGGGAGACCCATTAATTCATGATTTATTATATAATAAAATAGTTAATAAAAACCCAAAATATTGTGAGGTACTGTTTATTTTTGAAACATTTTACGTAGAATAATAACTTTTAACATCAGTAAAATAACATTATTTAGAAACTCTACTACATTTGGGTAAAATTCAGTGATCATATAATAATACATGGGATAAACTGGGGACATTCAATAGATAGGGTTCAGATATAAATCCAAGTAAGGGAACAATACAATTATAGATTATGGTAATGTAGTACATGTGAAGAAAGTGGATAAATAAGGTGAAATAAGATGTGTGATATTCATAACCATGAACCTCGAAGCATGATATAATATGATAACATAAAGGCATAATGGTACTATGGTAACAAAAAAATAAAATAACATAAATAACATAATTCAAGGTTAATTTCAACACAGTATAAAATAGTGTGCTTTGGGTATCCTCTAGTGAACCATGCATAGATAGTTGAATAATTACAACCCACATGTTGCATTCATATATTTTACATGCATAAGTGTTCCGGATATATCATACAACATATGGATGAATTTTATCACATTTAATTTCATGGTAAAATTGTGTGGGTTCCATACAAAAATGTTACCAATTAATGTAGTATAAGTAAATCTTATTGAATACCCTTGAGTGGAAATTTAGATGGGTACTCACGATAATAATTTTTATAGTGGAAAAAATCAGAGGATAATTTCCGCATCATAACAGGTGTACTTAAGGATTCATGGATGGGTTCAATCAGATTATATGGGTTATACCAAAAAATGTAACTAACAAAAATAGTAATACATTTTGGTCAAAACATATCCGAACATGAAAATTTGAAATCAAATGGTATAATCTAATGAAATTTCTTGAATAATGTGGTGAATGGGAGGATACCTTACCTTGAGAGGCTGCTTCTAAAATCATTGAATGGGAATCAAAAGAGTTTATCAACACTAATTCATGAGTCTAGAGAGGTAAGGGTAGAGTAACATCATGTTTTAATGGTTTTTAGTTATGATTTATGGGAGATTGGGTGGGTATTTATAGTAATAGATAGATGAAGTATTTATTAATTTCAAAATATAGATTTTTTAAATATGTGTTACCAATTAGAAACAACAAAATATAGACCATGGTAATTGTAGATAGTTTCTAGAAAATAGGAATTAATTTCATTATTTAATAAGGATTGAAACTAATAAACATAAAATATTACCCCAAGTGATGTGGAAGAGATTCATTTCAATAAAGAATTTATTTTTAAATTTATAATATAATATAGGTTTTGGAAGATTCTTAACTATTTATAAATATAATCCAATTTCAAAAATAAATATTATTTTAATGAGGAAAATATATTCTTGTCAATGATAGTCATTATAGTTTTTATGAAAATACTTTTGGGATTTTATGATGTCATAATATGTAAAATATAATTATACCATATTTAATTTTCCCCAAAAATAATAATTTCTCATAAAATTATGAAAAATTTACTATTGTATAATTTTTACTATTTTATATCAAAATGAATATTTACTTAATAAAAATAATTCCCTAAATATGATAATTTTCGCTTTAAAATGTAAATTCTCCATTTATTAACAAATAAATAATTTTAAAAATTACAGTTTTCATAGTCTAATAACAATTTCATTTTACTTCCTAAAATTATATTATCATTTATATTTAATAAAAAATATTATATAAATATATTTTACTAATAAATCATTTATTTCAAAAATTCATCACTTCATGAAAAAAAGTATTCTTGATTAGAATTATATAATGAACAATAATTCAATTTGTGTTTTATCATATCAAAATATGATTTGTTTTTAATTTTTTTTTTAATAATTATAAAACAAAGAAATATAAATATAATAATTTTATTATTTAAAAATATATAAAAAATTATACTATTAGAGTTGAGATACATAGCCCCTTTTCTAGTCGATAAATCACATATGGTAAGGTGTGTTATGGTATGATTTTGTTGGGGTCGGTAAGAAAACATGGTTTCAGCTATATTCTAAATGACCAGAAAACTCTCCTAATTTTTTTTCACACATTCTATTGTTGATGACTCTCATATTTGGCTTGGTGAAGGTATATCCCATCAATTTTATCTACCTCAAAACCTCTGATAAATGGGCATCATAGGCTATGATACTACTAGTCGAGGCCATTGATTCCATTTTATGTGCCAAATAGTCTTTTAAAACCACAATATATATAATTATCATAAGATCATTGTATATTAGTTACATAATCGATGATTATGATCATTATTGGTCTATAAAATCAGAAAGTATTTGACTTATAAATATAAAAAATAACCAATTTTTATAATTAATTTTCTATATTTTCATTTCATAATAAGGCCTTTACTGATTCAAAACACGAATAAATTTTTTTAAATTTCAGGTCAATATATTATTCCCCGTTTAGAAATTTCATCAGAAAGATTTCATTAATTCACTAAAATAGATGAGGGAAATGTTCTTCATCGCCTCTTTAGGTTCTCAAGTTACTCCCTCAAACTTATGGTTCTACAACAATTAGTTGTCCTTGATAGTTTTAATGTTTTTTAGAACTTTTTCTCTATGATATATGATATTTAATGGATTCTCCTCATAGAAAACATCACTCTCTAATGGTATCACATCAAGAATTAGTACATGTGAGGGGTATAGTAGGTACTTCTCCAATAGGGATAACTATGACACATCATATACATTATTTAATTTAGGTGGGAGTGATAGTAAATAGGATACCACTATTATGAGATCAAGTATCTCAAAGTGGATGATATATCTTGAACTATGGATTCCCATTAATCAAACCTCATTAATTATTGCATGATTATATACAAAGAAACACGATATATCTAACCACAATCACTATTTTTGGTTAGTGATTTCCCGTATATATTTTATATCAAAATTTTAGGGGTTTCAAGACTAAATGAAAAATGAAATAATATTAAAATATTATAATATCATATGATTGTAATAAAAAATAAATTGTAATGTTCAGTTTCATTGTTATTAAATAAATAAATAAAATGTATGACTTATTCATTGGGGAAAAATTAATTATAACTTAAAATAAAAAACCATTTGAAGAAAAAAAGGAAATCATTCATTGACTAACTATTTAGATGCATGAAAATTAATTTTATGTTAATAAATAAAAAATTAACTTTCAAGAGAATTATCATGATTATATTTATATATAATATATTCATTAAAATAATTAATATTCATATTATTAGTTTTCTAAATAAGCTGTAAGAATAAATCAAATTTTATTCTTAAAAATGTATTCTTCTTAAAAAAATATTGTCTCATTTTGCTTACTTATTTGAAATTTTGTTTTTTTAAATTTGAAAATTTATTTAAAAAAATTTTATATGTTTTAAAATTATAATGTAAAACATTTTATAGGGTTAATTTTTCATAATTTTTTAAGGTGGTAAATTAGACATTGAATGGTTGAAAATAATTGTTTTTATTAAGAATTTTAAAATCTTTTTAATAATTTAATAACATAAAAAAAATTTATGATGGATTTCAAGGTACATTTAGTTCAATTATCAGGCTAATTATCCAATTTATTTCATTATAATCGATTTCATGTAGAATATTTAGATAAAAATATTTTAAAAATTTGATCATTTTCTATTTAGAATACTGTATTCTCATTGTGATATGCATGATTAGTTTTAAATATTTTTTCCCCAATTATATAAATGGTATTTTAAAAAATTAATTTCTTAGTTGTAATAAACATATATTATAGTATCTAATATGTTTTAAACATGTTTAAACCCTAATTAATATTAAAAATAGTTAATATTATTTACCACGTTTAAGGTAAAAATGGGTTTAGGGGGGATAAACTAAAAGGATAATTTCATCACTACCCAAAACCTATCTGAAACCCATTTTTTCCAACATTTTGACATTATATATTTTATTTTATTTAATTGAGAATTATGTATCAATTTGGAATGTGGAAAATGTCAGTACAACATTTTCTTCTCAAATATTACAACTCTACCACTCACCTCACTTATAAAAGGCCACATACTCTACTCTACTCTTTACTCCATAAAATACCATTGTGTTTGAAATTATATAAATATAAAAATTCATTAATTAATAACATTATCCAATAATATAATACTTATCTTATTTATAAATCTATCTTTGGAAGGATTTTGGTGAAAATAAAAGAAGTTATCCAAGAAGAGATCACCTACTTCAAAGAGCGTTTTTCTATTTGTTCCACCACCTCCTTAAAAATTATTTAACCATGATAAAACTATAATATAAGTAAAACTAATATAATTAGTTTTTTTATGTTATCATCATGACCTAATACCATATTAAGTTACATCAAGTGGGATAGAAAATCATTATACATGTGTATAGCGGACTACCACCTCACGAATCAATGCCATTCATTTTTTCCATTACCACATATCATGGATAGATATAATTATTTATTAAAGGGTTAAATATGATATTTCATATATTATTATACTTATTAAAATATTATATCACATTTACCAACTTACATTCCTTTCTGCGAGAATACAATAGTGTCACTCAGGTGTATCGCGGACTACCGTCTGGAAAATCAATGTGACTCGTTCACACTATATATATAAGGTAAGAGAGATGGGATAAATGAAAATATCTAATATATTTCATAAAATATATTTCTTAATGGTAATATATTATTTATCTCTATTTCATTCAATGCGTTGAGAAAATTGAAATAGCATTCATTGTTTGTATGACTTACCCACTCCATGAACAGTGTAATTAATTTTCTATATCTAAATTTTTATGGAATACTATAAATATATTTATAATAAATATATATAATAATTATATAATGGTTATAATTATTGATATTATGTAACCATGATCAAATAATAACAATAAAAAAATCAAAAATGACATGATAAACAAAACAATTTTTACCTGAAACAAAACATTGACATGGAATTGTTTTTAAACAGGTACTAAAATTTCATACAAAAATAATATATGGTATGATATATATAATATTTAATATTTAATATATTTATGATAAACTAATATCTATTATTCCAGAGGTTTGAACATGTACAATCGAAGTCGAGACTTAAGGTATGGGATTTCCATCCCACTTTTTTACTTCAATGAGACACATCAAATATGCACAACCTATTTATATTATCTATTGTATATAGATCCCATGAGAGTAATTTTTTATTATTACACTAAAAATTATTATTATTTAAATATCATTTTTAGGATCTCTATTACATGGGGTTTATGGTTCCCAAGTTACCAACTCAGTAACAAATATTTTTCTTTATATTCATTCTTTGAGACATATGATTTGTTATGAACCTATATTCTATGTATATACATATCCATTTACATGTAATAAAATTAATATACATATTCTCATTATATATTAATATTTATTTAATTTCATTTCTTTGCATGGCATACAATTTAATGTTACCAAAGTGGTAATGAGTTTACCTTACAATCTCTAAATTTATTAGGTCTTTTTATAACTATGTTTCATATAATAAAATTTTTTAATTCATGTCTAATGAAGCTAATTAAAAGTATTATCATATTGGTTTTTCATGATAATATGTGTATTACCTTCATTACCCACTCATCATGTAATAATTATTTCTAAATAATTGTTTAAGTAAATTCATATTTATTTCCCCCTTTGATCAAAATCTAGTATATCATCCAAAAATATTTTCTAAAATTAATTTCAAAAATGATATTAAAATAATTTAAAAGATTTATTAAACAAAATATTAACCATGTTTCAGTTATTTATAAATTTTGTTTAAATTAATATTCAGACTATTTTCAAAATAATACCCATTTAGATTTTATTAAAAATGTGAAGTGGATCTTCATGTTAACAAGTAAGGAATAAACTTACTTCTCTACCATAATGAACAATAACTAATCTGATTGTTGCATTATAATCATAATATATTTTATTCAAATAAAATTATTTTGAAACTTTTTAATTTTCAAAGAATTATTTTTAAAGTGGAAATGATATTTTCCTCATGAAATGTATTAAATTATTTTTAAAAAATAATTTTTAAGTTATCAAATTTATTACTATATTAAAATATCTATGCAATATTTTATGAATTAATAGTTTTAAAAGTGTGTTTTAAAGATATTTCTTTTTCCTCAATAAATTTTCGAAATGATCAATAAAAATTACTTTCCATCTAAGATGACATTATTTGAATCTATTTATCCTTTACTAAGGATATCATCAATGTATACCATTTTTATTCAATAAAAGTATTTTTTTTTTAATAATCATAAGAATTTTAGGAAAACCATTTCTCTTCCAAATGTTTTATAATGATAAATTGAACATGATAGCCATGTCTTTTCATGAGTTATGATATGATGAAATTGTTAAGAGATTATGAAACTGGTCACTTTTTCACAAATTATGATATGATCAAATTTTTATGAATCCCATTTCATTTCACGGGTTATGATATGTTTAATGTTTTAGGATATTTATATCAGATGAAAGAGATATGACTAGACTATAGAGGGAACAAAATTTCGTAAATGACTTTATCTACAATGATAGTCTTTAGAGTGAACCTTGACTACACTGATGGTTTTGACAGTGAACCCATTCCACTATGATAGTTTTGGAAATTAACCTTAACTAATAAAGAAATTTTTATTTAGGATATTTTTTATTCCAAATTTCCTTGTCTTATGCAAATGTTATGATGTCATGCCTCATGTGGTTTTATTTCCATACGATTTATGTCTTATTAAATATAAATATTTTTTACATCACTTCATATTTTTATCTTTGAAATTCATAGTATGGTTTTAATATATAAAAACTAATATCTCATACCCTTATATTAAATTTATGTATACGTATTTTCCCTTGATTACCCTTACTAAGTATCTAGGCCCACACTTTCTTATTTTTCCTTTGCCTGGGTTATAAATAAAGGTTTTATGTTGTGTATGTCTGTGAAGTGTAATAAATTTAAAGATCATTCTGGCTATCATTTATGAATTTTCGCTATATAATATGGTTGTGTACCTAGTATCTAAAATCTATAAGTATTTATGATCCATAAGTTTGTGTTTATGTAATGCAACGAATATTTAGAAAAAATTACTATCAATATATGATAATCTTGGAAATATATTGTTGATATTAAAGGATAGGTTTTGCTAATAATTAAAATCTAGTAGGAGAAAAAATCAGTGAGTTTCCAAAGGAACCATCTAAGGACAAGTCTATGTTTGAGTTAATTTATAATAAAATGTCACATGTTTTTGGAAAAGGGGTGAGAGAATAGTTTCCATGAAATTACAGCCTAGTATGGATACTGAATTTGGATGTAGAACTATAAATAAGCTACCTAAGGGTAATAACACTGAAAAGAGATCGTTGAACTATACTCCATAATCACCTAGTGCTATATAATGGGCATTTATACACACATGGTCTGAAAATCGCTTTTGAATTACATTAATAATTCAAATACTCTTTATTAATCATCAGGATGTTTTTAAATATATGATTACTATAAATTTCCTAAGGTAAAACTAACAAGTCATATAACAAAAAAGAATGTGTCAAGGTTTATACATTCTAGAAGTGATTTTTCATGATTATGTGGTCCTCCAATATGAATATTGTTACTCAAACAATGAGTTTTGGTTTTAATCAATGTAGGATACCAAATGAAACATGACATTTATTTTATGTGATAATTGTTTTTTATGGGAAAAAATGGAATGATTAATGTATTGAAGGAAATTTTTATTATACCTAATCACTTATCATGATATATGATTAAAACAGTCACCTGAAACAACTCAATGATACAAGAATGAAATGAAGGATAAATTTTAATGATTTTTTAGTGGTGGATACTATGGATGAAAGAATATTTTGATTCCTACCTATTGAGAATTTGGGAAGAATGACCCAATTAAATTTTTTAATAGAACATGATGATTTATATATTATTGGGAATAAGTGGGAAAAGAAATTAATTGTTTTGGGGATATAAAATGTTCAGTTAATGAAGTAGATTATTATAACGTCCCCACTAAAATATCCTTGATGGTTGATTTTTTGAAATGTGCAAAATATGGTTATTATGAAAATCTATGTCCTAAGGGGAAATATGATGAAGATAAATTCAAGGATGTAGGATTAATAGTTATATTTCTCCCCATTAAGTGACTATAAATGACATATCAAAGGAAATAAGTTCTAGTGAATAAGTTGATGAAGCCCAATTAAAGGTTGAAGAATGATTTGGTCAAATTTAAGTGATTTTATGTTATAATTTAAGAATTATGTTATATGAATTTTTAAATATATGTTGATTTTTTAATAAAATTTTTTAATTAACTATGTTCAATAATATTTCATATGGTACTGATGACATAGAAAAGTGATTTAATGGAAATTGACATTTTATTTATAAAAAATGGATAAAATAATATAACCCTTAACATTTTATTGATGTAATGATGATGATGATGGGATAAAAAAAATATAGATATGAATAAAGTAAATTGGATATTAAGAGTTATCATTGAACTAATTAATGTGTTTTTGTAAAAGTTGATTATTATATCATTGATGGATTTTAGAGTATTTTGAGATATGAGGAATATATCTGATAATCAATGTTTTATCTATGCAATAAGGAAGAATGTTTTTTTTCAACAATATTTTATGGTAATTCATATAATTACTATGTTTTAAGAGAAAAACTAATGATGGCATTCACATATATGGTTTGTGGAAATTAATATCTACTTAAACTTGTTTCAGGGATTAATTATAAGTTTATTATTGGAAATTTTGAGACTTTATTTCAAAAAAAATTGTATTAAAATTTTCTGAAACACGGAGCAGCGTTATGGTAAACTATTCAAGAAATTGATTAATTTTAACATTGGATATTATTGGATAACTTATTCCAACGAAGATGTTTTTGATAATAACATTATAAATAAGGAAAGACTTCAAATTATTTTATGAATATTATGATCCACTATTTTATCAAATAAATTATCTCATAAAGTAAGTGATGGAGTTTAAACTAATCAAGGAATAACAAAAGTATAATGTTGTGCTTATGAAATGTAATTTAATTAATTTATAATATCTTATCATGAAATTTTTTGAACACTATGACAAGGAATTTAAAATAAAATTTTATGATATTAATATCATTTCTAATGATTTTCATTTCCTTTTTTCACTAATAAATGGTTTATTGTATTGTTGTGGTTGATTTTCACAAGATCATTAGATTTTTTTATCTATGATCTAAATTAATCCCCATTATTATTTGGTCATTATTCGCTTCTTTCAATTTCAAATCTTCAAATAAAACCTATGATCTATTATTTATTGTCCTAATATATCTTATAATTTATTACCTTTTCACATCCCTTTCTCACTTTTAATGTTGATTTTTTATTAACCCTTTTTATTATGTGGGTTTCCCAAATAGTGATTTTAAAATGTTAAAACCTTGTTTACCAGACACACGTTTATATTATGGAGATGCAATTAATATAAAAGGGTTGAATGAAACATCCTGAACTTTTTTAATTTTTTTAAAAGAAATTTAATATTTTTAACATTTTCCATTTCAAACAACACTGAGTTTAGATTATGTTTCACACAACACAAAGTTTATCTTGTGTTTCAAAAACACCGCGATTATATTAAAAATGTGATATTATTAAAATTTTATTATTTAAAATGATAAATATAAAAGACATTGTAATAGTTGTTATTAATAAGATTCAATATTTTTTGAAACTATATGTTAAATTATTTGGTGTAAAATTAACTATAAATTAAAATAAATAGAATTTGAAAAAAAAGATATTATTTTATAAAAAAGACTATTTTCATAAATGAAAATCTCATTTATGTCAATAAATTAGACAAATAACTTTTGGGTGAATTATTTTAATGAAAATATTATATTATACATTTTATAAAATCTGTAACATTAAACTATTGTGTTTTTTAGAGAATAGAAAATAATAAAACCAATTTTATGCTTAAAATTGTAAGTTTCTAAAAAAAATTTATCCATTTGGAAACTTAATATATTATTAAATTATTTAAATTTTATAAAATTTAATTTAAGAAAACATTTTTGGTATGATACTATCAACATTATATAGGGTGAATTTTTTATCCTTTTTTACAAAGATAAATATTCTGATGTAAAGTGAAAAATACTATTCATTATTAATAATTTACATTTCATTTAATTCATTTGAAAACATCAATCAAATTTAAAATTTGATTTATGGTAAAATTAGTTCAAAAAAAATTCTTTGACTTCAATTTATGTCATTAGAATCAATTTTATATTGATTTTTATATAAAAACAATTTAAACATTTACACATTTTCTTTTTGGAAAACTACTTTCTCATCGCGACTGTCAAATTATAAATTAATTAAAATTTTCCAATTCAATATATGTAATTATTAAAAATGTATTCCATATTTCGAATAATAATTATTTAGATTGTACAATTACATTATCTTTTTTTCAGAAAAATTAATAATAAAAACATAAAACTGTTAAGGTACAAATTGGTTAACTAGAGGGTTAAAATAAATTGATAAAGGAAAAAAATAACCAATAATATGAGATTATTTAAAACTTATATATTATTTTATTTAAAATATACAATTTGTATCAATTTTCAGATGGAAAATGTGGGTAAAACTTTTTCTTTTCCAAAATTAAATTTTTTCTTCTCACATCACTAATAAAAGGTCACCCACTAAAATCTCATCTTTACACCATAAAATCAATATCATTCATCAAATACCTTATCATATCGCTTATATAATTTCCAAATCACTTCTAAAAATCCTTAGTTTTTTCCTAAATATAAACTATGAATGATTTTGATGCAATCCAAAAGGATTTGTTCAAATACGAGGTAACATTCTACAATTATCTTTTTATCATATTACACCTTCTTAAAAATTTATCTAAATATGATTATAAAATATCATCAGTACCATCCATGTAAATATATTTTATTATATCATCTTCATTACATAAAAATTCTCTACTTCCAATAATTGGTTATGGAATCTTTATTCGGGTGTACTATAGACTACAACCTCACAAAACTAATGTCATTCATTTTTCAATTAACAAAAATCACATATATATATATATAATGATGAATTAAATTTTTATATATTAAATTTTTATATCATTATATTTATTTAATTATTATATCTCATATACCTTCTTACATTGCATTCTATGGCTATACGATATTGTCTCTCATTTGTATTGCAGACAACTGCCTTGTGAAGTAATGTGATTCACTCACACATTACATGGAAGGAGTTATGGATGGGTTAAATAAAAATAGGTTATATATATGACATAATAATAAATATTTAATTTTAATATAATATTTTTCTTTATTTATTTGAATTCAATAAGAAAATGGAAACAACGTTCAAGCGTATGTATTTTCTACCATTTCTATAAATAGTGTATTTCATTTTTCAAAATATAACTTTTATCAAAAAATATGAAAAACATATATCATCAATATATATGAAACTTATTTCATGGTTAATATTATTCAGATTATGTAACCATGATTAATGTAATATTATTGTGAAATAACAAATCAAAACATCCACGAAAAATAATATAGTTATTACCAGTAACATGACTTGAACATTCTATAGTTAATAAAAGGGAAGTAAAAGTTAATAGAAAATAATATATGGGAAGATATATATAATAGTATTTATTTAATTTATTTATAATAAACATATCTTTTTTATATATGATGTCTGAATTTTTATGTTGGAAGTTCATACGTATGGTATGAGATTACTTTTTCAGTTTTTACTTCTATAAGACACATTCCATATTCAAAAACTATTTATTTTATTCCTTTTATATACTAACCATGAATGTATTTATGATTATTATTATGAAAATTATTTTTCTTTTAATATCCATTTGAGTATATTTCATTCATAGGGTTAACGGTAGTAAAAGTTACCAAACCGGTAAGGGATTTTTGTCTCAATTTTCCTTCCTTGAGACATACGTTATGTTATGCACCTATATTCATTTATGAGGTGCATATAAATCCCTATATACATGTAATTTAATTTATTTATTTATTATCATGATTTTTTTCATTTAGTGGTATCCATTTATGAGTTTTATAATTCAATTTCACCAAAGTGGTAAACATTTATGATACAATATCGTTATTTATGGGAATAGTTTGTGATTATGTTTCTGTTGATAAAATAATATGATCCATATCTCAAGAATCTAATGTCAAATATTATCTATTATTCATGTCCCATAAATATATTCATTTAATTAATTTTCTTCTTTTTATGTACCCATGAGTTCAAAAGAATGTTTTTTAATAGAAGTCTACTTTTTCTCTCCCTTTAGTAAAATAATATTTTTTCATCCAAAACCCTATTTTATAAAAGTGTTTTAATTATTTTATCATTCTTGAGAAGATTAATTATATACATTTTTACAAATTTTTAAAAAAATTACAAATTCTTTGAGATGAATCTTCAGGACGATTTCCAAACAATTTCTGTTTGGATTTTACCTAATATTTTAATGAACTGTCATTTTATTGTGTATATTATGAATTAAAGTCTTCATCACCATGAAAACTCATTTCATCAAAAATTATTTTAAAATCATCCAATGTTATTTTCAATTAAAAGGATATTGAAAATTTTATATGTTATAATTTTTTCCAAATCAGAAAGGATATTTTCATCATTATATGTTTTAATAGAATTTTAACACTTCCTTTATAAGTATTCAAGGTTATATTGAGTGAAATGGATTTAATGTTTTATGTATTTTTTATAAATATTTATTTCCAATGAAAATTTAATTTTCATAGGAAATGTTCCAAATGAAATTTCAAAAACATTTTCTATCTATGATGAAATCTTTTGATGTTGCTTATTCTTTACTAGTGATATTATCCAAAGACATATTTTTTATTCATTCTCTAGGTTGTTGATGTTTATGATGACAAGATTTTTATGAAACCTATTTATCCTTGATGGGAAATAACATGCTAAAATTCTTATGAAACCTGCTTCTTTTCATGGGGTTTTTATGTTCAAATGATTATGAATTCTATCTCTTTGAATAGGTTAAAATATGATGAGAAGTTTATAAAATGAATTTCATTTCATGGGTTATGATATAATGAACATTTTATGATCTTTTGGGACAAAGTCATATTATTTTCCTAATGTGGATAGGGGGCATATAATTCCCTCCAATGAATTGGTTAAATATTTATATCTCATGATATAGTTAGGACTATAATTTTTAGTGAACCCTATTTAGTAAGGTACTTTATCAGCTATGATTTCATGGGAGTGAAGCTTCACTAATATTATTGTTTTTGGAGTGAACCCATTCCACTATGGTCGTTATTTAAATAAACATTGGGTATTATGGAAATGATTCTCTAATCATATTTTTATTCAATAATTGAATGTCTAATGTCAATTTTATTCTCTCAAGGATCATTTTCTTTGACATCCTTAGGATTCATTTCTTATGAACTACTAGTATTTATTCTAGGATTGAAAATGTTAAAATTTCAAATTAAAGGTATGGGTTTCATATGATATTATCACATTATCAGACTCTTATATTAATTTCATGTTTCATGATTTTCCTTTAATTAATATGATTGGCCATCTAAGCTCACCTTTTCTTATATTCTCATTCCATATGTTATAAAAAATGTTTTCTGTTAGGTTATTTCTATGAACAGTACTAAACAAGGAGAAAAATATGTGTTATAGTTGGGATCATTCACAAAATAACATAATTCTTATACCTATACACTAATGAAAGTAAACCAATATGATCCATATGAGTGTTTTGTGTAATATAATTTATATTAATCTAAAAATACGTAATATATATGTATAACAATCCTGGTTCGATATAGTGAAAAGAAGTTCCTATGATTAGTTTTTTATCGATTTCTTACAAAAGGGTTATCCAAAACCATAAGGTAATCCTTGAATCTCAACCAGATAAAATGAAGAGTAAAACTCCATTCATTTTTATAACTACACTTATGTATATAATATAATTTTTTTCAAGAGATTAATGATCCAAGAAAAAAATGAAATTAATTAACATGGTAAAGTGATTAACAACTACCATGATGGTGTTATTTTCATTAGAGTTCATAGGAAATACTATGAGAAAATCCATGTTTATTTTTTCATATATCCAATATAGTTTGAGAATGGTTTCCTCACACCCTATGACTTATTCCATTCAGTCTGGACTAGTTGGAATACCAAGAATCATGATACAAATTCCATGAATATCTATATTCACGACATACCACAATAGTTTTTTTGATATTTATACATATATATTCACAGATTGATAAGGATGTATGAGATATGAAAATCATCTAGAATTTTCCTGTTAAGTATTGGGTTTGATGGGAAATGTATCTAGGTTACACATCTTATAACTCCATATGTAATAAAATTTTAACTTTTGAATATTCACTAATTTTTTATCTAAAACCACATATTCTTTTTAGGCCTCCTTGATACCTTCAATAATGGATGGTTGGGCGATTATTTTTGTATGGTAGGATGAATATCATATTATTACTCCCATTTCCATCCATTTTATTTCCATGAAGACTTGATAACTTTTAATTCTCATCATGGATTAGGGCACAGGATCTAGTATACTCAAAAAATGGTGGAATAGGCTATCACATTTTCATCATTAATGAGTAAAAATCCTAAAAAAATTTCATATTCATCACATTTTATAAAAGGGTAATCCCCACTATAGGGTAATATGATCATATGTGCTATTATTATCCACTTATTATATCATAAAATATTTTATCACATTCAAACTTCTAAAAAAACCTCACTCCCTTTATAGTTAGCTTGGTTAGTGTGATTCACAATCACGTGATGATTCTTACAGATCAATGATATTACCCAACATATTAAGGGAAACTATAGATTTTTATCACATAGTTTGTAATAGTCAATCCCTTAAATCCCTCAATTCTTGAAGGACCCACAAATAGCCCTTCATTAGTGATATCATTCCCCAGGAATGGTACTTTCTCTATCTAAAATTCACATTTACTAAAAATTTCATCTATTATTTCATTCCATGTGGTTATAAATATAACATCCAAATGATCCACTTTCTCCGCATTTTCTATTGTAGTAAATAAGAATATTTTCTTTAAAGAGTGAATCTTTTATCAAGTTAATCCCATAAAAATATATTCTATAAGTCCATAAATGTTGTTGTAAAATTATTTAGTCAAAATGAAATCAGGATGAACTTATAGTGCCTATACCTTATATGAAATGTTGTATTGGGGATATCATATTTCATTTAAATTAGATGATAATATCTAAACCAAATATCCACCTTCGATAAGTACTTTGTACCATATATATGATCAACCAATATATCTATCCATTATAGGGGATACTTATTCATTATCATTATTTTATTAATGTCATGATAATCATTGTGAAGTCAAATTGACAAATAATTGTTCATGATCAAGATGGAAAATTCACCCCATGGTGAATCAATTGTTAAAATAATCATTTTACCTAGATTACACTATTTTAACACCCTATTACTTTCCATTAGGTATTATTTGACCCTTTTTTCATCATTGTTCTGGGGTATTACGGGTTCTCAAGGATAGTTTCCCTTTACTGGGGAAAATAAATAAATCCTAGGGAGGATTTTTTTTGAAATAATAGTGTCTGAGTATAAATTTTTAGATACATTTAGAGGGTTATTCATGGGATTGGAGATCCTCATGAATGGTTTTAGGGTTATTTTATAGGAAAATGTGTTATAAACCTCTTGGTGGAATTGTTCACATCGTGATTGGGTTAAACCAAGTGAATCTATTACACAGAGACATCATGAGTTTTTTTCAGTGTATGAAAATAAAAAATCTTTGAAACTATTACACATTGTTAATAGTTTCATTATGATTTACATTAATATTAGGTTACACATTTTTAAAATACTTGACGTTCATTCAATTCACAACATAAAAGGGTTTCATAGTGTGAATTCCTTGGGTTTAGCAGTTTTAACTATGCTACATGAATAACCATTTTTTATCTAGTGTGTATAACTCCACTTGAGCTTTTTGTTTGTTTTAGGTAATTTTGGGTTATCTATATCCTTTAAAATCACTTTGTTTAGTGTTTTAATCAGATTGATGTTGTTTCATATAACCCTTGTAATCTATTATCATGATTTATCATTATTTATGGTCGTAAAAGTGGAATTGGCTATGTTTTTTGTTCATATTATGATCAATTATTTTTTTATATAAATTTTTTCCAGTTTTATGTCATGCCTTTTCTTTCAAACGTTGATCTATCGGTTTCCTATAAGATCCTGAACTAATGAAAATTTACATCTTCATATGATTTTTTTCAAACTCTTTGTAATTTGGATAATTAATTGTATCTCATTGGTTGAAAAGGTCATGGAATTTTCCTAGTGGTATGGGACATGACTGGAGTGGAAAATAGAGCTTCCAACGCCTGAAACATAGTTATTTCATAGTTATTAGTAACCATGTGCCATAAACCAATCATTTCCGCATTCATGGGTTAATTATACATCCAAACATTCTGTTTGTTATGTTTAGGAAAAATGACCATTTTCAACTATGAATTAAATGTTTATTCCACCATTTTGACCCCATTATATGCCAATCCTCTTAGTGTGAAAATAATTTTTCTCCATATCTTCCATGGATTCTTCTCATTTGATTCATAGGAAATTCAAATACTATTTAGTTGAATTAAAAACTCTTGGTTTGTCATTGGCTCTATTTCCATCCAATTTATACATGATTATTTGTGTTGTTATTCATATACTTATGAATCTCTCAACCCTTGTTTTATATAATGTTTTTTGCCATAGTTTTTAGGATATTTTAGTATGAATAAATGGTCCTAGTTGGGATGAGCGGTTGTCTATGAGCATGAGGTAGGTGTTCTGTAACCTTTTTCAAAAATTTATTTTATTTTATGTATATATATTCTTATTCCAGTTCACTTATTTATTTTGTTTCCTTTCATAGCCTATGGAATATAATTTAGGCATTAAATTGAAGTGTGAGACCCTTCACAGACCATGTTGGGTCCATTAATTAATTGAGACTATACCTATTTCTATACGTGGGATGTAACAAACCCTTGGAAATGATAAAATTAATTGGTAAATGATTGGATAGATAATTTACTAATGTAAATGGGAATGAATTTTATATTAGTATGGGGGAATGGTTAAGGGATAGTCGAAATTATTTATATTCTAGCTTTTGTGAAACACCAAAGAGGGTTCTAAAATTGTTTAAATTTAGTGTTCTTTATTTTGATTAGATTTTTTGTTGTAATGTGGTAAACTATGTTATAAATGTTGATAATGTATCAATCTCAAAGTAACTTGTAAAGGTGTTTATTATTATATTTCAATTGATGATTTTAAATTTTTTTATTTACACCTTGTGAACATTTATTGGTGGAATCATTTAAATGAATCAAAATAAATGGATGGACCTTATTCCATGTTTTGGTTTACAATGTGTGTGACCTTTTTTGTAAGGGATTTTTTGAAACGTTTTAATGATGTTACTAGATTCGTTGAGCCTATCAAAATATTCTAAGTTGTATTTTTGTAAAATGAATTAAGGGGGCATGCTAACGTGATAAATATCTATGACTAACATTAAAAATAGGAGATACTTTAATTAATATGGAAATGGTTTATTATGAAATTTGGTAGAAAGGGATTTATGAAAATGGACTATAGTAATTGTGATTGATGGAATATTTGTTGTCATTATGGTTATTTCATGATTAATGGCCAATGATAATGATACACTTTAATGATAATAATAATGACATGGTTTGTTAATGGATGACTAACTCCCCCATTCATTGTTTGGGATATTTTATATGATGTTACACATCATTAATAGTGATGGTTAGACAAGTAAATTATAATATTGTGAGGATACATAGACTAATGAATATTTTTTTCAACCTGTGACCCCTATGATAAGTGGTATGGGTACCTAAACTAATGTTCCATGCTAAAAGTAAATTTAAATGATAAATGAATTATCTTATGATGGAATGTGGGAATATCACTTCATAGTATTTTTTGGATTAGAAATATTTTCCCAAGAATAGGTTTGGGAGACCACAGATGTTTAGGATGGAATCCAATCTCAAATGGCTCCATAAAATCTTTTTAAGGGTTTAGCTCACAAAGCCCCATCATGGAGGTTTTGTAACACCTTGAGTTTTTATGTACCTTTTTTAGAATGAATTAATTTTAATTGATGTAATGAATTATAATAAGTCAAAAATACCTTTCACAGGACACCAAATTAATGTATGTTACATGAAAAACAATCTTGGAATATATAGCATGAAACACCGACTTGGTGTACAGTCCATGCAACACCTTCTTGGAGTACATTACACACAACACTGACTTTCTATGAAACAACATTATTATATAACTATTTAAATAATATAACTACAATAAAATCCATTAAACATAGAAATTTGAATTATAACGGCTAGTTTTAAAATATTTTTAATCATGTTTTTACATAAATATTACTTATTGATAATGAATAATATAATTTCTCGTAATGTCATTATATGTTTAAACATATTATTTTCTCAAATGAACTACTTTTCATATCCCTCGGTGAAAAATAATAAAATAAACTTTAGGCAAATTTATAATATTAATTTTTTAAAATAAGAATAATTTATGAATATATAATTTCTAAATTTTCATAGTTTGACTTTTTGGGATTTTTTTTGAGAAACATCATTTTTGTATGAATGGTGAAAAATAATGATTTTAAATTCAAAACTTCTTTTTCATCTAATTTATTTATATAGTTAGCAATATTTTAAAATAGATTAATATTATAATTAGAACATTTTTTTTTAAAATTAATCAAATGATCTTCATTAAAAGAAATTTCAATTTGAAATTTTATATAATAAATTGGAAAACGTTCGGATGTTTTTACTTTATAAACCTACAGTGTTGTCCCGTTGGTGATATTAAATTTAAATTAATTTCAGCCACTTATTTTGTTGACATATTTTAAAAAAGATAACATATTTTTAATCATTCTAATTTAAAATTTATAAAATATTAATCATAGTTTTTTACCAAAAATATTGGTGAATGTTTTTGAAATTAATTACAATGATTGAGGTAAAATGAAGATTAATAAGGGACTAAACATTAATCTTAAGGGGTAAAATAACCAATAAAATTTTCCAAGATCCATTTTAATGGAAATATTAAAACTCTATCATATGTGGATAATTTTGATTTACATTATTTGATCCAAATTACATGTGAAAAATGTGGGTGGAATTCATTTTCGAAAACATCACAAGAGTGACACTCCTCCTCTACTGTAAAAGGGATCCTCTCCTCCCACTTCGTCACACATATAAAACCAATTCAGGATAAAAATAATTGATTAAATACCCATAAAACCCCACGTTACTCATTTAGTCCTCCATTTTTACATAAATCCATCCAATAAATCCCTTTTGTGCAAACCAACAGTCGTTACCCAAAGAAGAGGTAACATCATTACTCAATCTCTCTTCTTTTATTTTCATTCTCCACCTCCTAAACTATAATTATTCCATTAATAAACAAATGAAACAGTATAATTAATATTCGAACATCTATTTTTAATATGTATTTCCTTTAAAATCACACACACATCCATCTAATGGGTCTCCAATGTACTATTTATGTGTACGGTGAACTACCACATAACGAAAGGATGATAGTTTATTTTTCCTTTACCACCTATCATTGTGGGAATTATTAAATACACAATATTTATATATAATTTTTATAATTTTTATAATTTTTTTAAAATTATTTAATTCTTTTAAATTTCATATTCTTATACTCTCCATTTTCTGTAAATATGATATTTTCATTTGACGAAGTGTAAAATACAGCCCCCTCAAAGCGATGTAATTATTTAACACGCATCATAGAGTGTATTAAGGATATTTTTAGTGAAATTATATGATATATATGACATAATAAGACTAATTTAATGATATTATATACATATATACATATTTGTTTCCTTTTTTCAACACAACAACAAAAAATAAACAACATTCAATCATATGTAACGTCTACCATCTCTAGGAATTGTGTATTACATTTCATAAATAAATATTATATAGATCATTATGATAAACATATTCCAAATATAAATGATATTTATATAATGGATTACATTATTGAAATCATAATATAATTATAGAGACTAAAGATAAAAAAATTAAGATACATGTGAAGAACAAAGTGGATATTTCCCGAAGTGAAACCTTATTATTTAATTATTATCAAGAGGGTAATATAAATTCACAATAAAACTATAAATGTTATTATATATAATAAGATGATTATTTTATATATTTATAATAAAATTATATTTATTTTATAACAATATTGTATGAGTATTAAGATATTCAAGACATAAGGTAAGAGAATATCGTTTCACCCTTTTATATCAGTGAGATGCCTACCAGGTTCACCAATATTTTCATTTTCATGGTGTACAGACATACCATTAATTTATTATATGATTTATAATCTAACATTTATGGGTATTTAGATTCCCTTTCTATGATCTGTCTTTTTTGTGGTTTATGTTTCAAAAGTTTCTAAATTCTTAAGATAGTTTTGTCAAAATTTTACTTCTTTGAGACTCATGTTTTTTCATGAAAACACCATATTTTTTTAGGTTTATATACATATATTTGAAATTACATATTGTGAAAATAATTATTTACATGTTATTTTATTCTTCATTTAATTTCATTTTCTTACATGAATAGTATAATCCAAAGATAACAAGTGGTAATAATTTATTTAAACAATCTCATCATTTATTGGGATTGTTTATTATTATTCTTCCATTAATGAAATATTATGATCTATATCTCAAGAAAACTATTGATTTTACTTATCAATTATTTACTAAATATATAATCATTTATTATTATTGTTTTTCCACTCTTTTTAGTCCAATATAATTAAGAAACATTTTTTAAAAAAACTGATCATATTTTTCTCTTCGTTTGGAAATTTGTTTTTTTTAAATATTTTCATTTATGTTTTTATATGTTTCCTGAAAATAATTTTCATGGAAAATTATTTTAAAAATGTTTTATGGGGTTTATAGCTTCCATTATATGATTTAAATTATAATTTATTAGAAATATACATTAAACTTTTATGATACCCACTCATTTCATGGTTTATGATATGAGTTTTTTATGATTTTTTAGAACATGTAAGTATGATTTCATTATGATATGTGTGGGACCAATATCTCCCTATAATGAATTGGGTAATGATTTATATCTCATGAGATACAATTAGATGGCATTAGGTGTGATCCTTAACTACAAAGATGGTCATGGGAGTGAACCATGACTACCAAGATGGTATTAGGAGTTATCTCATACTACTAACATGGCCATGATAGTGAACCATGACTACCAAGATGGTATTGGGAATAAACCCACATTACTAAGATGGCCTTAGTATCTATTCCATGACTAATATGGAAATAATTTTTATATGTTTATATGGATACTAAAATTCCAGGTCATATTCCTATATTATTCATTGATGTCTTATATTCTTTATTTATATATTATTCATGTCTTATAAACATCCTATCATTATACCATGATTTACTTTGTAATCATATGATAGGAAATGTATGATCTTATAATGTTATGATTATATACTAATACCCCTATTCTCATATTTATGCTTACATGTGTCCCTTATTTAACCTTACTATGAATATAAGATCACCCATTTTATGATTCCTATCCCAGGTTATGAAGTTTTTATTAATTATGATGTTTATAAGATGGTTTATATTCATGAAGAACCTAGTGGGGGATAATGTAGATCAGATTTGTAATTGCATTTGTATTTCCACATTTCAAAAGTAACTAAAAAAATATGGTCTTTGGGCATCTGTTTCTATAAGGTTTTATGTATTCCACAAAATTTTATGTAATTATAATGTCTAAAAAGAGAGGGACTATATAGTTGGTATCAGAGTGAAGGTGTATTTATCCTTTGGGAAATAGTGTGATAAAACCATAGTGATAACTATAATCACATGTCTATGGATAATTCTATGGATAATGAAATTTATAGAAAATGTTTTGGAATTTTGATAAAGGGTAGAGAAAGTGGTTTATAATTAGTGAATCCCTATCTTGATACATCATGTGCATGTGGCTCTAGAACAGATATACATAGGAGTAACAATCCTATAAATGTGTTTCAAACCTAAATCTGTGTAACCAGGTACCTGAAATGGGCCTTGATACACACCTAGTTTGATAATCTCAAAGTATTTTTTTTTAGAAATTTACAAACTCATCAAGAACCATCACGATTGATTTAAATATAATGTGGTAATGACTAACCTTGGATAAACCTACAGTATCATATATTAAGGATGTTTTAAAACATAGAAATACTATATGTAACATTTCATGATTATGTGGTTCCTTAATATGATAATTATTCTTTTCTTGTTGTTTTTTGGTTTTTGTCTATGGCTGAAACCTAATGGAACCACATTGATAGTGATTTTTATGGACAATGAAATGTTTTTCCTCCGAAGAAAATGAATTCTATGGGAGATAGAATGAAAAACCTCATTTCATTTCTCACATATCATTCTCAAGATATGAATCATGGTGGAATTCCAAATGAGAAAAAGATGGACCAACTTTTTGTTGAGTCCATCAGGAAGCAACATCCACCTTTTTTTAGGGGGTCTTGTGATCCAATTATTTCTGAACAATAGATCAGTTCAAATGAAAATTTGTTCTTTGTTCTCACCTGTTCGATGTATAAGAGAGTCATTCTAGATGTTTAACTATTATAAGGTGAAGTAGAAAAGTGTAGGACACTATTCAAGAATATGAGGCAACAAGATGATATTGAATCAATGGACTGGGATGATCAAACAACCAATTTTTCAATATTTAAATTCCTTTTATTCTTTTAAACATGATTAAAAATGAGTTCCTTGAGTTGGATAAGGGTTTATAAACCTATTGGTATCTATGAGTTTAATTTCACAGGACATACAAGTAAAATCGAGGAATTATCATGCAACACGAAATTAAAGATCATAAGTTTTTCAGTGAATTAAAAATATCTCTAAAAAGGGAATTGTGCATAACAGAAAATAAAATATATGAAGATATTTTTTGTTTTACAATAATGGTTGATATGGATGTTGGATTCACATATCAATCTCGTTGTTTTGAAAAGAAAATATTGGTTTAGATTAATGGAAAATATAAAAACCATGAGGAGATGAAGACCAGCATTCTTTTATACTCTATGTTGGGGAAAAGGCATAGAGAAAATTTATTTAAGGGGTCTAGTAAATGTTCTAATTATAGAATGGAATTCCGTATAGGATTTGACTAGTGATGTGATGGGAAGATGTTAGCTAATGGTGTGACTAGAAGAAAAGTGGTATGCAATGGACCTTCCACATTTTAGTGATATACGTGTATGGAGAATAAAAATTATTTTAATAACTTCCAAAAACCAATCCTTGGTAATGGTGAATGGCATAAAAACCCCCTTACATTGAGGTTCAAGTGAAAATGTTATGCGGCTAACTATTTCTGATAAGGGGTGTGATAAAAACATGTTAAAAGGTACACATATTATCCGCTCTAGAACTGATAATTCATTATGTGATTCTGGATATGCATAGTATTTCATATTTAAAGAATTTTAAAAGGGTATTATGATTCCCCAAAAATGATTATATGTTGAATTATCACTAGAAACCCATAATGGAATGATTATTTCATCCCAAGTCTATGATTCCTCTCT
Source organism: Viscum album (assembly GCA_963277665.1). Classification (NCBI taxonomy): domain Eukaryota; kingdom Viridiplantae; phylum Streptophyta; class Magnoliopsida; order Santalales; family Viscaceae; genus Viscum; species Viscum album. The sequence goes on from CAUJRU010000338.1 coordinate 737,627, forward strand.
TGTTGTTATTTCTGGGAATATTCTTCTTTCAAATATATTCATTATTCATTTTGTTGAATTTGATGTCAACCTAGGCATGGATTTGATTTATCTTTATAAACCCCCCATCAATTATCGATAATGATATGTTATATTTGATATTTCAAACCCTCCTATAGTCATCCATCTATGTGATGATATGTATGAACATCCTATGGAGATTACATCATTTTATGGGTCTTAATTTTCATTCTGAAGTGATATTTTCCTTAAATGGATATGGATAAAATTGACATCAATGATATTCATTTTGTTCAAGAATTTGTGGATGTCATTACATAAGAGTTTCCTATCCTTCCACTAAAATGTGAAGTTGTGTTTTCAATAGGACTCATACATTGTTCCACAACATTTTCAAAGACACCTTATAAAATGGACTCCATTGATGTGTAGGAATTGAATAAGAATCTCCAAAAAATATTAATAAGGGGTTCATTCGTCCACGTGTGTCACCATGGGGTGAAAACACTCTTTTTGTAAAAAATAAATAAATGTGGATCGATGCCACTCTGTATTGATTATTGGGAGTTAAAAATGATCATGATCATGAACAAGTATCCTCTCCCTTGAATTGATGACTTTTTTGATCAACTGTGTGGTGCTAAATAATTTTCCAAGATTGAACAACATTCTTGATATCTTTATCTCAGGTTCAAGAAAGATTATAAACCCAAGATGAAATTCTATAAAAGGTATAGACATCATGAATATACAATTATTCCTTATGGTCTTAAAAATTCCCCTACAATCATCATGGATTAGATGAATAGAGTATTTAGAGGACACCTCTACCAGTTTTTGGAAGTATTTATAGATGATATAATTATCTATTCAAACTGAAAGTAATATCACAAGTATCACTTGAGAATTGTACTATAGACACTAAGGAAGGTGAAAATATTTTAAAATTTTACAATGTGTGAATTTTTTACGCAATGGTTTTCATTATTGGGCTACATAATCTCAAGAGATAGTATATCAGTGTATCCATCAAAGAAGGAGGCTATTGAATGCTCTGTATAATTGTTAGGTTAGCTGAATATTATTGAAGGCATGTTTAGAATTTATCAAAAAAAATATTGTCCTCTAACAATGTTATCTCCGTTGTGTGCCAAGTACCTGTGGAAAGAGAATGTGGTAAAAATCTTAGGGAACTGAAAAGAAGGATAGTTGGTAAACATGTTTGTACATTACCTTGTAGGTGATAAGGGTTTATAATCTATAGTGATGCATCCAATAAGGGTTTGGATTGTGTTATTATATACAATAACATGGTTATCACTTATTCCTTGCATCATTTCAATATTCATGAAAAAAATTAATGAACTCTTGATTTGGAGTTAATAATAGTAATTTCATCCACAATGATATGGAGGAACTATATGTATGGCTAATAGTTTGAAATATATACTGACCATAAATGTATGAAATTTATATTCACATAGAAGTAGATAAAATTTCTCCAAAGAATGTTGTAAGATTTGATTAATGATTATGACTGCACAATACATTACCACCCTGTGAAAGCAAATAAGGTGGTTGATACTTTGAGTTTGAAGGATCATTCTAGATTTCCCATTATGAGGATCACAAATGATCCAATATTTCTGGATTTTCAACAAATAGATCTAGAAGTCATAAAAAAGGGGGAAATTCATATCTTTATAAAATGAATGTTCAACCCTCAATCCATGTGATGATTGAAGTGGTGCAGAAAGAAGATGTACATTGTCCAAAAAAAGTTAGTAATGTTCCCATGTATAAAATTGATGATGATGGAATGATAATTATTTTGAACCATATATGTCTTCCTTCTAAACCAGATTTGAAGAAGTAACTATTAGAGTAATATCATTGTTCTCTATTCTGTATTATTCCAAGAAATACAAATATGTATATGGATTTTAAATAATACTTTTGGTGGGATGGAATGAAGAAGGATATCGTAGAGTTTTTATCTCAATGATTTGTATTCTAGAAATTTAAGGATGAAAGAAAAAAATATAAAGGTATATTTCATCCATTAACCATACCAGAATGGAAATAGGATAACATCACTATGTATTTCTTCATTAGATTTCATAGACCCTCTAAAGGGTTTATTGATATAAGGGTGGTAGTCAATCTCTTAATGAAGTCATCACACTTCAACTCATTTAAATAAGACATCTCTCTAGATCATCTTTATAGGATATATATCAAGGAAGCGGTAAGGTTTCATGGAGTAATAAATTCCACTATACTAGATCAGGACTTGAGGTTTACCTCAAATTTATGGTGATGTCTTCTGCAACAACTTGATATGGAATTGGGTTCCATTACTTCTTATCATACATAGATAAATGGTTGGTCTAAAAAGAATATTCAAAACCTAGAGGATATTTAGAATCATTTTTCTCTAGATTTCAAATGTGGTTGGGATCAACACCATCCTCTAGAAGATTATTCTTATAATAATATATTTTAGTCAAGCATTAATACGGCACCATATGAAGACCACTATTAGAAGAAATGTATATCTTCTATGTATGGTTATGATGTTGGAGAAATAAATATATTAGGATCTAATATCCTTGAATAAATGGTCGAGAAGGTTAGAACCATTTGGCAGCATATCAAGGCTGCAAAATGTAGATAGAAATGTAATGACCATAACTGGTGGCTTGATCTAGAATTTGAATTTAGTGATAATTTGTTTCTAAGAATCTCTCCTTGTAATAAGGTTATGAGGTTCACGAAAAAATGGAAACTAATCCCTAGGTATATCAATCCCTTTTATACTATTGATCGTATTAGGACGGTATCATATTTAATGGAACATCATACAAATATCCAAAAAGTAAAAAATAAGTCCTATGAATCATTCCTATGGAAGTACATAGCTAACCCTTCACATGAACTAAAATCTGAGGTTATACTAGTGGAGTAAGATCTTATTTAAATGGAAAAACCAGTTAAAATTCCGTATCATACATAGTATGTTCTATGAGTCAAGACCACTCACCTAGTCAATGTTTTGTGGATAAATAATTAGTTTTAGGAAGCTACATGGGAAAATTAAGATACGGTGAAGTATAAGTATATTCTTTTTTTACACTAATGATGAATTTTGATGGTGAAATTCATTTTAAGGGGGCATATTGTAACACCCTGTGTTTTTATGGACATTTTTTTAAATTGAATTTATTTTCCATTGTGTCTTTCATTGCACCAATTCAAACATTAAATTCACATAAAATAAACATGGAGTATTTATATAGAACACCAACTTAGAATACATTACATAAAACAATTACTCAAAATATGTTACATGAAGCAACAATATGGTGTATGTTACATGAAACACTGGGATTCTACAAAACATCTTTTTTATAATTATTTTAACAATATAACTTTAACAAAGAAATTAAAAATAATAATATTATTAAAAATAAATTAATTTGAAATATTTTTTATAATTTACTTATATAAATAGAATATATTGATAATTAATGGTATAATTTTTGGTAATCTTCTGCTATGTTTAAAAATACTATTTTTTCAAATAAATTGATTGTCATATACTTCTGTGAAAAAAATATTAAAATTAATCATCCAAACATTTATAAATTGAATTTGTGAAAATAAACATCATTTTTCAATAAATAATATTGAAATTATCTTTGGTTTATATTTTTTTATTTTTTTAAGAAACATAAGTTTTTGTGGAATAGTGAAAAATACGAAATTCTAATTCAAAACTGATTTTCATCTAAACTTTTAATATGGTTTATTCATATTTTAAATTGGATTCAAATTTTAATAAGATCATATTTTTATGAATTTATAAAATTTTGGTAATTAGATCCCATTTCACATTGAAATTACATATAAAAACACTGAAAACATTTGGTTGTATTCACATTAAAACAATATAATGTCATCCTGTCAGCGAGATTAAATTTAAATTAATTTCTACCATATAAGTAGTTTGAATTTAAAAATATTCATTCAATATTTGGATTCATAATAATTTATAATTATTAATAAATTCAAATTATTTTTTGACCAAAAATATTAGTTAAAGTAATTAAAATTAATTATAATAATTAAAGAAAAAATTAAGCTTAATAAGGGAATAAAAATAATATTAAAGGACCAAATGACGTAGACACTTTTAGAAGATCCATTGGATATAAATATTTATTCCCTTTACCCCCTTGTCTCTTATTTTTAACGTTATTGTATCCACTTGACAAGCAAAAAACTTGGGCAGAATTCCTTTTTGAAAATATTACAAGAGTTCCACTACTCCACCACTATAAAAAAGGCCTCCTCTCCTCCCAATTCATCACACCAATCAAAAAACATTTCTTCGAACAATATATTCTTATATAAAATCCCCAAAACCATCATTTCCTCCTTGAATCCTACCTTTGTACTAAAATCTATACAATGAATCCCTTTGGTGAAATCCAAAAGGAGGTACCCAATGATGAGGTAACATCCTTCCTCAAGGTAATTTCATTTATTTTATCTCTACACCATCATAAATGTACTTATTCAATTATTATAAAATAGAAATTAATCCCCAATATAATGTGATTTTATAGGCTACATTTTCTAACTACCCATACACACACTTCTATCAAATGGGTAACAAATACATTGTTTATGAGCATAGTGAACTACTACCTCACAAAACAATGATTGTTCATTTTTTCCTTACGGACTCTCCAGAAAGTAATTATGATGGAAAAACTATTTATATATAATATATATGATATTTATAACTTTATTTAGCTTTATTAATTCTTTTAAAACATATATCTTTGTACATTTCATTTTGTGTAAATACTATAATTTCATTTGGGGATGTATGGACTACTACCCCCTCAAATAATTGTGATTAATTCACACACTACATGGAATGTATAAAAAACAGTATTTATGATCTTATATGATATATATGAAACAATAATACCAGTGTAATGAAATAATATATATACATATTTTACATTTTATTTTTTTAAATACGACAACAAAAAAGAATCAACGGTGATGGGTATGTTTGAACTAACCTATGCATGAATGGTGTATTCCATTTAATTATTCTATAATATATATATTATTAGAATAAAAATATTGGGAATATAAATGATATTTATATTATGGCTTTTTTTGGGAAATCGTGATATATTTATAAGGACCAAATATTTAAAAAAAAAAATATAATTGTGAAGAAGAAAGTAGATATTACCCAAAAGTAAAACCTTAACATAAAATGGTTAACAAGAATTTAATATAAAATCATAATAAACCCATATATTGTATTATATATAAAAATATAGTTTTTTGATAGATGTATACTAAACATATATTTATTATATTGGAAGCTTGTACTCATAAGAAGTGATTCAAGACATATGGTAAGGATATTTCATCTCACCCTTTTATTTACATGGGATACATGTCATGGTCAACAATATTTTCTTTTGGTTGGTTTGTATACTTTCCACGAATGTATTATATGATTATAACTCTTAAATTTATGTGTAATTGCATATCCATTCTGTGATCATCCTTTAATGGGGTTTATGTTTCAAAATTTACAAAATCTGAATGATAGTTTTGCCTCAATTTTTGTTCTTTGATACGAATATTTTGTTATGAACGTAATTTATTTTTTAGGTGTGTATACTTCCATATTACTTGTTATACCATAAACCACCTCCTTATAATGATATTTTAAGAATAATTTAATTTATTTTTGCATAAATAAAGTGAATGAACCCATGTTACAATGTGGTAACATTTTATTGAAATAATCTCATTATTTATCAAGATTCCTTATTATTATGATTCCATTGATGAAGTATCAAGATCCATATCTCATGAAAACTCATGGGTTTCCTGATTCTATATTTATTCATGATATATCCAGGTATTAATACCATTTTAATGCTCTTTTGTACTTATGATAATTAATGAAATTCTTATAGGAACAATATAACGATATTTCATTCTTCAGTTGGAAATCTGTTTTATTTAAAAAATGTTTTAAAAATGTTTTCAAATGATCGCTGAATATAATTTTCAAGGAAAATGGAGTTTGAAAATGATTCATGGTTTTAAAATATTCCTTTATATGTTTTCAATGGTATTTTCTTACAAATATATTTACAAAAAATAATGATGGATTTAAAAAGTTTTTTTCAATAAACAAAGGATATTTTACTAATGAAATGTTTTCAAATATCATTAAAAACTATTTCTTATATAATATTACACCAATTTTTATTTCTCAAGACTTTCATGGGAAATGATTAACTTTTTCCATTCATATTAATTCTCTAAATGGTTTATTTTTTGGTCTCATTATTTTCATGGAACAAATTTCTCTTTCAATAGTTATGTGCTTTTGAAACACACTTCTATTCATAGGTTATTAGATTGAAATAATTATTAAACCTATAATTTTTTCATAATATGTTATATTATTAAATATTTAGGATACCCATTTCATTTCATGTGTTATGATATTATTATTTATTATTTTTCAGTGCATGTATGTATTATTTCATTATTAGATGGGGGGACCTGTATCTCCCTCGAATACATTGGGTAATGATTTAAATCTCATGAGAAAGAATAAGATGGTCTTGAGAGAGATCCTTTATCATTATGATTTCTATGGAAGTGAACCATGAAAACCAATACAGTAAGATAAGTGAACTCATACTACTAAGATGTCCATTTCAGTTAACCAAGACTACTATGTTGATATGGGGAATGAACCCATACTAATAATATGGACTTGGTAGTGATGCCTTAACTACTATGGAAATAATTTTTACATGCTTATTTGTCATCCAAAAATTCCAGGTCTCATTCATATGTTATCCTATAATTAATTATGTTCATTATTTCATTATGATTCATGACATATGAAATTCCATGAATTATTCCCGGATTCATGCTTATAATCTTATGATATATAACATATTATCTTCTAAATTTGTTATCACATCTTCATACCCCAATGCTTGTATTTATTGTTACATGTATAACTTGTTTACCCTTATAGATCATATAATCTCGCCCCTTTTTTATGTTTCCCTTCCATGGTTATCAACATATTTATTATGTATGATCCGTCTTAGAAGGTTACATGTGATAAACAACCTAATAGTAGATAACATAGTTCACTTTTGTACCGATGTTTATGTTTCTATGTTTCCAAATGCACGAGAATAATATGGTACTTTGGAGTCTGTTTGTATAATAAATTAATTTTTACAAAAAAAAAGTTATTTTATTTTAATTTTCAAAAAAATTGTGGTCATTGTTGGTCCCTTCCCCACTGTTAACACGTGAGGCCTTCATGGGGCTCTTGTTTTCCCGACACCCTCTACGACCACGTTAAGATATTTGATGGACGAAATCATGAGTCTGATTGAGAAATGACTTTTCATTAAGAAATTTCTTTCATTGGGGTGTTCCTTTGATCATCGTGAATCCCATTGCATATAAATACCCAGTTCCCTTCACTTCCAATCCAAGGCTACCATGCCCTTTAAACTTCTAGTCTCCCAATTCATGAAGCATCCGAGAACCATGAACCCAACCAAACAATGGATCATCCAATTTAATGGATAAACACAAGAACCTACTCCCATTGTTCTTATGTAACTCTACCCACGGTATAGATTCCTTTCGTGGAGTCCTATATCATTCATGGAGGAAGAAGTCCCTACAGGGTGCATGAGGCTTCATAAATCATTTAACCTTCACAAAACCCTCCTTTTTCTAGATTTTGACTTCACACCAATGTAAGGGAACCATGTTTCGAGAATACCTTTACTTCATGAATATAATGACCTTCATGAATAACATGATCTTCATGAAGCACCTATTAGAAATACCCACTACTTCACAATACCCTCTTTTGGGCTTCCCTATGGGCTTGTGCTTAGTGATTTCATTGTCCCTCTTAAAGTTTCCCCTATTTCATTTCCATGCCACATGGTATTCAGTAGAGGTACACTAATAATGTTATATTTTCAATATAGCTATGTTAACATAGACCTCATGAATGACCACTCACAGACAACATTCCACTTTATAATTATTGACGCATTCCCATTACTATGGTTTGATGTCCAATAGATATGTAACCCTGAGGGGTGAGGAGTGAATCCCCCACATCCGAGATACATGATGTAAAAGTGTCTTTCCCCAACATACTCAACCAAAAATGTCATAATTTGATCCCAACCTATCAATTATGTGCAGGATCATCCATATTTTAGTGATATGGGATAGTCTTCATACCACATGTGCTCACATGGGATGAGATCTTTCTCACATAGAATCTGATCCTCGACACTGGGGATGGCATCCTCCGTGGAATCCTTCCTAGAGTAAGCCCCTAGAATTTTTTTAGCTGGTTCCAAACATTCTTATCCTCACTCTGCTCGACCATTGGGATAAAAGAATGGACGGTCACCAAAGACCTCTCATCTCTCTCCCATTAGGATTTGTCGCTATTTGAGCTTTATGTAGTTTCTATGTGTAAGCCCCAACACACCCATGAAAGGATTCTTTATGTGCGACTGAAATGGAATGATTTCTTCCCCATATGTAATAGATACTCCTCATGAAAAATCAAGTCTGCATTGTGAATCATCCACACATAATCCCCCCACCATGTCTCATCAATTCTTTTTTCGTGACATGAGCATCAGGTCTACTGTTTCCTCTTGTTTCTAACATTGAGTATAAATCACATTGGATTAATGTTAGTTATGACTATGAAATCAATCCAATCCAAAAATGGTAATACATCCTATAGTAGTACCTGGTTATCGTCTCTTGAAAGGTCATTCTTGCACTTAATCCGAAACAAGTTAAATCCAACAGGCCTCCTACATAGCTATAATCACCAATCATTCCCCCAGAAAGTTGTCATGAGTAATCCCAAACAATATTATCTACATTAATTGGGCTTCCTACAAAGTTGTAATCCCCAATTATCCATTTAGACCAATTTGGATATTGATTCCCATCTAACTAGGATATATACGAAACCTAAGTGAGGATCAATCCCAACACATCAAATAGTCAATCAATTCAATCCACTACACCCAACACATCATCCATAATCCATCATTATTCTCACATAGGAGAACAAATACTAGTGAGATCATGTCATACACCTAGGATACTTATACACATATGCCCCATCCACACCAGCAATGCTTCATGTAGCAACCAGGAATATCCCATGCATATGCCTCAAAAAAATCCAACAAAATCCAACCAAGATTAATCCTTTTGAAAAGGGTAACTTTCATGTGTATTCCCCACACCATCCAACAAAATACATGTGTTTTGAACCCTGTCTTCATTACAATGAATGTAGGACGCCTCTTTTATGTTCAATCCTTACTAATGGTAAACCTTGGTGTCACCTCCTAGGGGGAACCTCAATGATCCTCCCTCAGCGGTGTCCAGATCATCCTTCACAGTATGACATCATCCCTTTATGGGACAAGCCACCCTAGTTATCCTCTAATTGGGAATTATGACCCATCCATCTGTTAAACCATGGGGCCCCATCCTATGGAAATATTTTTTTTATGGTGTGACTTATTCTCATTAGAGGGAAAACAACTCTGATTACACTCTCATTTGGTGTTCTAATTCATCCATCTTGTAAACCACCAGGGTTCCCACTAGGGATGTACCCCTTTGATCCAGATTCACCTAGAATCTTGGTCATCCATTGTTTGTCTCCATAAGAGGTTAAAATCGTGACTTTCCATAATTATACCTCATGTTAAACATGGGATTTCAAAGGAAAATATCAAAAGATATGCCTCTAGAATAAGATATCGTGTGATCAACATGGGATGCCTTGGGTTCTATGCAAGAGATTGATCCATGAGATTCCCACCTATGGAGAAGAATACATGTGACCAATGACCTAGTTTATAGACATTCCATTGATCCCCAACCAGACTACTATCCTAACTGAAGTTTTCTGCCATATCAAAACCCCTTGTAATGTCAATGCAGAAGTTTTTTAATTAAACTCTATCCAAAAAGAGATGGAATTGGGAATGAGTTTTAGGAACCACATCTTAATCTATAATGGATTCCCTAACTATGAGAATAAATCTATGGGGGAATTTATAAATGTAATCTCAGCATTCCATTGTACCGTTTTGATCAAATATTATACATCATAGATAAAGTTAGTAATGCCTCCCTCCATTGAAATGAGGGACTACAGAGTACAACACACTATCATTGAACCACAAAATCTGAGGTAGTGCGCCCCAGCGAAATCATCAGGAATAAAAATGGTGAAAATGATGTGAAACGCGTGTCCTAAATGTGGGGTCTAGTAGCATTCAACACATCATTTCAACAAATCATTATGCAACCAGATCTAGTTATCCAGCATCAGAGCCCACTAACAAAATAATGGTCCTAATGGGGAACTAAATGGTAGTTGGATTAGTTGATTCATAGGAATCATGGTATGTGACATCATCAGTGTGGATCTCTCTATCAATCAGGGGAATATTGGATGAAACTGGGGAATTGGGCATTGATTTCATATAATTCATATTGATAGCTAAATCTTCTTATTGTATTAGACCCACGATGCTTGAAACTGCTCACCTATTCTTCATAGACATAGGGGTAGCAGACATGTCGATGCAGCAATCCTGAATGACCCCACCTGATTTATGAAGTCCACTGCTCCATACAAATCCAGGCGCCCATTCCCCATGAAACCATCTAAAATCTTTCATAGGATAGTTATTGACACCCTCATATAATGGTATATACAGGAGGGAGTCATTCCCACAATGGATATGGGTCTCAAGGACTTGGAGGCTTCTATGCCTCATTATCACCAACTCCCACAAGGGTCACGAAGTTAGCACCTTCTACCCACTCCAACAATGAACCACATCAGGATGACTTCCTAGGAGGGGTCTTTCAACCTATTCCATGGTGATACCTATGATATTTCGACTCATTCCGATAGTGAACCACTTTAGGATCACCCTGTTAATGACCACTACTCATGGTTTTCCTAGGAGGACTCCCACGAGGTCATGTATACACCACAAAAAAACCAGTCTCTTAGTCCAAGGGAGATGTGGATCAATCACTTGTTTTTATGACCCCATTTTCACTCACCTGATGCTAACGTCGTGCTGAATATCAAGAGGATGTCAATTAGGGGCATCATCTTCCGAAGCTCCAGTGGAACCTTCCATCACCGGCTCATTCCACACAGTCCCCACTACAGTAGACCATGGAATCATAAACACCTGATTGTGATCAACCCCTCACTTGCCTCATACACATGATGAGTTGACTCTTCTAGCTGTTGTCATCTCCAACATCCTTTACCGTTCAGTCTGTGAGGATGAGACTAAGTAAAATGGTCCTCCCTGTGTATTCTCCAGTCAGAGTAGAGGTCCTCCCTACTCTCACACCCACCATGGAGGTCATCCCTATATACCAAGAAACATCCAAAGAGGAGGCCCTCGCCACTTTTTCTTCACCTTGTAAGAAGACCCTCCCCATTTATATTTCTCACAATATGGAGGTCATGCTTGTATCTCCAACCTAGGAGGTGAAGGTCCTCATCGCGTCATCCCCAATTCCAGCGGAGGTCCTCCTTTCTCCATCTTCCACCAAATAATAGATTCTCCCCACTTAATCCAAAAATATTAGTATGCTCCTCCTCATTCCCTCATCATCATCCAACATTGATTTTCTCCCCATGCAACAACCGACTAGAGTGGTGGTCCTACCCACTCCCATGAAGTCCTTCCCATGCATCCAGCGACCAATATGGAGGTCCTCGCAGAACTCATAATTCCATACATAGAGGTCATACCCATGATCCTAAAAACCACAATAGAGGTCCTCCATGCTATATAAATATCCATAGCAGAGTTCCTCCCCACCCAAGGTCAAATGATATAGAGGTCGTCTCTATATCCTAAAAAATCAAAGCGGGGTCCTCCCCTAGGAATATACCTAGAGCATGAAGTTCATACCCATGATTAGAATGTTCACTATACTATATGACCATCTCAAGAAAGAAATTAGAACCATTTACACTAAAGAAATAACTCTACGGAAATCAAGGTCTTTGTCGATCCTACTCACTTCTCATTCTCTGAATCCGAGTTGACTTGAAGTTGGAGATTTCCCCCAGTATTATTTATAAGAGTACGGGGAATTACCATGGAATGTGAGACTCATAATCAATTAAGATGAAGTTAACAAGGTCCATAAATCCGTTCATAGGTATATGTAGGAGGATCTAGAGTCATCTTCCATCAAGGGTCTTATAATGTAGTAATCTCTATTATCACTTGCTTCATTTTATACCCCCACAAAAGATCATAAAGTGTATTTACGGTACATGATAAACTGTGATAACCCAGTGGATCCATATATTACTACCACTTCCCTTGCACATAAGGTAGTGTATTTCACCCCATCCTATAGAGATGTGATGATTTAGTCGACACCACCTCCCTAAGATGACCCATCATACAGTGATGTCCGTTCATGTGGCAGACTCTCGAATAGCTATTCCACCTTCACAAAATTCCACATCCTTGACATTGCTACATTCCCATCATAAACTAATTGAATTGTGGGGAATCCAAGAGATGGGCCTCATATCAAATCAAGGAAGATTTTCGGGCAACCTAAAAACCAATCATTTATTTGAAGTGTTCTATACGAATGCAGTTAATGACATCAATATTACAGAGTCCCTTACAATGGATTAGGTCCCGTGATTTTGATGGACTATCTAGGAGACACATTTTCAACTCTATGACTATTTGTTGGTCTACTCTATAGGTCGAGAGCCCTTGGTTGACATTTTACAGCAATGTGTCATGGTTGAGCAAGCATCGCATATAGTGGTGCATCATCCTGAATTTACCAAATACCAAGGGACCCTTCAATTTAGATGCATTCAAAGCATTAAAATATACTGAATAATCATTGAAGAAGCATCTGCACATGTTTATATCCTTGGTTAGAGATAATATGAGACTCTCCACTTCATTCCAATCAAGAGGTATCTCGATTATCGTAGTGACATTGAGAATATGATGATTGTTTTCAAATTGAATATAGCTCATATCACACTGCCCAAGGACATAGACGCCAGGACATGATCTGATGGAGAGAACTAGCCTACTGGGGTAGCACAGTATCATATGGACCATATAGGTGTTCTCACTCTTCAGTAGAGGAAGAACCTCATCTTAGAGGAACCCTCTATATTTTCTCCTACATCTTGGAAGAAAAACAAGGGTAAGGGACATCATGAGGGATCAGATCCACCTAATATTGTGAATAATATAAAGGATGATCCTAAAATCGATTCTCTATGACATCATATTGCAGATCATCAACATATGATTAATTAGATCCTTCTCGAGTGACATCTAGATTACGTTGGTCCCCTACAAGACCATGATCCACCTACACTAAGTAATATTGGGTAGCCATAGTTCATCCTCAGTTAGTTTATCCCAGTTGAGAATATTGATCCCACACACCCTGATGGGTATGGAAAATGACAATGGTATGCCTCACTGAATCCGACTGAACAACATGAGAATCACCCTTGGGACATGGGTCAAGCCATTATACAGGTCGTTCAATGAGCCTATAAGCCTACCAACCATGTTGATGAGAGTGTCAACACCCTTGTGATCATGAATCCTACAAAATATTGGAATCCCTACAATGATGACGTGATATCATTCATAAATAGTTGGATCAAAGACTAGGAAACACAACAGTTGTAAAATGCACATGCCAGGATTTTGTATCTGTCTATGATAGAAAATATGAGAGCCCCCCCCCCCCTAGATTTTGGGAACCCAACCTTCCCCCCATTAAATAGGATGGTTGATCCACTGTGATGTCTGGTCCACTTCTTCTCTAGGTGTGGACCCATGTTGGGAACCCCAATGTAGCAGGAGTCAGAATAGCATCAATGTTTTTTTCAGACATTGGATGGGACAGTGTTCATCTATTATATCTAGTTACTCATTAGTTCCATCACTATATGTAAAGACTTCCCAACGCAGTTTATATACCACTTTAGTTCCACTATGCACAAGATAAGTATTTATGGCTTCTTTATGTGCAAGAAACTTCTAGATCAGTGCGATGCAGAATTCATCACCATGTGGAAAGGCCTCACGTACAAACTCGACATCACACAGACTCAGAAGAAGACATAGAAACTTTTTGGGAAAATTTTCAGACTGAATGGGTCACCACCCTTATCATTCCTAATTTCTTAGGTGGATTTCAGAATTTCTCTAAGAATGTTGAATTACTAGAGGAAGCCTTAGAGAAGGCTAAGTAGGAATGAACTTTGAATCTTCCAACTCATTAAATAAGAGACACAAAGACATATATTTCCATCATACTACATGTGGGGTAACTATATCCACCAGATCTATTTCCTATAGATCATTTCTAGGAAAACCCTCATCGAGGATAGCTACCTCAGCCTTATTTGCCTCACGAAGCTTAGAATTGGATGGTACCTTCTCAATAAGAACCACTATCCATATTAGAGAATGTGGTTCATGCCCCTAACCTACCTCAAGCCCCTCTTCTGGGATAGTCTTCTACAGATCCCTTTCTAAACATTAGAAACTGATCCTACTCTTTTCTATAGTCCATGGTTTGCAGTTATTTCTACAGTCCTCTGGAACAAGGATTTCTAAATCTGTGAGAATACAGAAATACCCATTAGGCTAGGCTCACTGATCCCCTTGACCAATTACTTTTACACAATATCCATGGGAATACCATCAAGTAATTCTATGTGTTAATGGATTGGATCCAGGACCAATTGGACAATAGTGTGGTCACGATGGGTGAAGTCCCAGCATATCTGGCACATATTTTGGTCGATACCAACAACAACAATAAAGATTTTATAGAATGGAATCATGTATACATCCATGAGACTTATAAGTATGATATTGTTTGGAACTCAGGTAAGTCTCTCATTCCCATGACATCATCTATACTCATCTATGCCAACACAAACCTCCAGAATTCATCACGCCTTCTCTAGCTGCCGCTTCTGCATCTAACTAATACAATTAAACCACTAAGAATAGTAGGAACTAGTGGCACAATGGAAAAAAATTCCCCCATAAATTCCGAAATCCATCACGTACACATGGAGACTTCATGCCTCCATAGATGGAATCACACCTAGAGTCCTCCAAGTGTCGAGGAACTACTCTGGCGATGATTGGGATTGTGCGTCTGGGAATTTTATTGAATTGGTGGATCACTAAATGATCACCAATGTTGAGGATTATTAGGTGATCCCTAATATTTTTATTGAATGACACCATAAAAGGATAATACATGGATTGAGAATCCCCCTTAATGCTCAGTCGAGTGCTTCCATCTAGTTCATGATTTCCATCAAGACTAGCAAGCATGTGTTGCATAGATCTCAGCTAGAATAGAACTTCTGACCCACCACTCTATATTCACATACAGTTTTGACCATTCTCATTAATCATGTAGAACCACCATATTCACATTGTGATCATCCATGTATTTCAAGGCCCCAATCATTCAACAATCATCCAGTGGTAGTTCTCAATAGTTTTCTTAGTGTGTAGTAGGATGTTTCTAGCATAAGTTGAAACCTAATGGTTCAACTGGTAGTTTGCATCATTCAACCCACCTCATAGAGATATTTTTCAGGTATTAATGATCACCTATCATGGATATAAAATGTGAAGTATCAATTGACCAGCATTCCAGCTTTGCTCTCAATTCTCGAGGATCTCAATTTTGTAAGAAAATATCAGAGAAGCCCTCACATAAGAATTGCAATGCACCATTAGGTTTAGACAAGGGTTGATGTAGTCCAGATTCACTAAAATGAAGAGATGGTGTAGTTATAAATCTAATCCATAATATCATTCTTTAAATAAGATGATATCTCCATCGTACAAGGGCACATTCTCTCATTTCACATCACCAGCTAGTTCAATGGAATAGAGGTCTATTCCTATCTAGTAGACATGATTTCTGGGATCAATATCATCCCCACATGGAAACTATATTGATTTGGAATCACTAGAGTAGATTTCAACACCAACTACATGTAGATTTAGTGGTAAGATAGGAAAGCAAAGATATCATGTCTTAGGATCCATTTTACCATTCAATTTGGAGGTTTAGTAGTAAACACTAAACTCATGGTTTTTACATGGGACACCACATATAATTGGTTGATGGATAGGCCTTATAATCATTTTCACAAATTATTCCCCTCCTTGTATCATTTCTTCCATATGTACTCCATAAATGGATCAGAAAAAATACTCCAAGGTGATGCTTCTCCCTTTATCTCTTGTAAAGCCTACTATACATATGCTACTTACTACCAGATCAAGGACAACTGGGTTCATACCAATAAGGAAGAGAACCCCTTAATAATAACTGGACCATGGATAGATATGGATGATGCATTTTCTCCTCCCATTTCACCCTTTGGAGGTTATGATGCCATAATTGGGTAAATACTTTGTCATATCTAAGAGTAAAGGTTGTTGCATCTCTAGGTTCAAGGAATTCCAGAAGATTATGTAATAATCTTACATGGGTTAGTCTTTGGTGATACTAGAACCTCATACTCCTATTAATTATCAAGATATTCACCATATGGCTATAGATGTCTCTAGAACCTCTTGTTACACCAAGATGGATTGAACTGTCACAAGTCAACCTTTCACCATTTCATTTTCATAATGCATGGACCTTGTGGTCGATAAACCAATGGAATCAGTATGAAAACCTATGTCTCTATTATTTCAGTGTCCATGAGTCTCTAGAAGAATATTACATCATCACCCAATCTTGAAACATTATTCCTACCAAATCAATCAAGCAATATGAATCACCTCATTTCAACAATATATGTTCCTCATATGATCA
Organism: Viscum album; assembly: GCA_963277665.1. Lineage (NCBI taxonomy): Eukaryota > Viridiplantae > Streptophyta > Magnoliopsida > Santalales > Viscaceae > Viscum > Viscum album. Next base: position 754,700 of record CAUJRU010000338.1, read on the forward strand.
TTATGACCAGCAAGACGCCACTCCACCATTTGAGGAATATTTCTCTATCATTTTTTATGAGACTTTTCTAGTGAATCCTGTTACTCGGAAATATTCATGGACAATGTTGATAAGTTCATCCATACCTGTAACGAAGCACTATAATTATGTGGATTCTTTGATCTGTTATCATTATTTCATTTCCTAGAGCGACGATGAGATTCTAGGAGTAGACTCTTAGGTCGTTGTCAACCATATTGGTCTTACCATAAGCCTTCACAAGTTGAAACAACCTCCCTAGAAGACGAACATATCCCACAATTTCAAGATCAATGATTAGGTTGACAATATCATCAAATACAAAATCATCAAGGATATTTAGTAACCCAAGTATCTATCCAATGTCATCCCATTCATGAAGAAAAACTAAAAGATCACAATCTTTATCATATTTGGAGATATCAACCACCACTAACCAATGGAAAATTTCCCCTTACAATGAAGGAGATGTTGATAATTTTACATAATGGGTTCAAGGATATCTACTTTATGGATGGGTACTCTTGGTACACCTAGATTTGCATGGCCCCTGATGATGAGGAGTTTGTTTCCTTCAGATCTCTGCATGGTAAATTCTATTATCGGATGATTCCAATTAGTCTGATGAATGTATGAGATAACTATCATATATCCATTCACCATTCCATAAAATCTATCCTCGTAATTCTAGTGTAATTCTATGTGGATGATTTTGTTGTAAAATCTAGAAAGTGGAAGGACTATTTCATAGATATTGAGAGAAAGTGTTTGGCATTATTTGTTCCCTACAATTGAAGGTGAACCCTGTGAAATGAACTTTCATGGTTACCTTTGTAATGTTTCTTGTTTTCATTGACAGATATAGATGCATCAATATTTACCTAGAGAATATCAATTCCATTAGTTAGATGCCTCCTCTGGGGGCCTTGAGAACTTCAAGAAAACTTATAATACATATTTCGATTATTCGATAATCTGACCACCATGTGTAAGCCCTTTTCTAGGTAAATAGAGAATGGTTTCATATTCTAGTGTGATGAAGAGTTCCAAACCATTTTTGAGGTAATCAAGTAATATTTTCTATAATCTTTGGTTCTTGATGACACCCATCTTAGGTAGTTGATAAAACACTATTTTATTGAATATTTTATTGATAATAAATTAAATAATTTCCTCACATTGTGTTAAATATGTTTATTTATAAAATATTTGGGATTTGATCATTCATTTGAAAATTTGGTGAAAATTCCAGTTTTACCCTTAATAGTGCATTGTAGTATTTCGAAGATAAATATTTTTATATTTATTATTGGAATTTGAAATTTTGTAAAAGTGTTCCTAACTGAATTTTATAAAACTTTAATTCAGGACACTAGAGATAAAGAGTGAATTTGGATGGAGTAAATGATCAATTAATCCAATGGTGGGCTGGACTCGGCAGAATAGACATAGGTTCTGTATTTGGGCCATATCGTCTACATTACGGATTGGATTGAGCCTAAATTTTGAGGGATGCTCGGGAACATGATTTGGCACAAATAATCCTTCTGGAAGGCCGGTCAATTCACGCGTTGTGGAGGTCAAATGGGCGGTTCAAGTTGGAATAAAATATTTGGCCGAGTTTTTCATTTCACACTTAAAAAGTTATGTATCCCTAGCCCTCACAAACTCTATTTAAAGGGGGTTTTAACTCTTTGAGAGGGCTGGTAGAGGATTTGGGAAGGTGTGGCCGAAAGAGTGTCTCTTGGGAGCCCCTCACAACTCTTGGAAAAAGTAATCCTTTGTGCAAACCTCTCTTCCAAAAAGCATCTCCTCTCTCACCTCTTCTTTGTATTTCTTTTCTTTCATGTTTGTTTCTTGAATTCTTCTTCAAATAATATTCGGTGTTCATCCCTCTTATTCTTATCTTAATCTTATTAATTGGGTTGGTATCAAGAGTGGAGACAAGATTGGGTTCTACCCTTTCAATCCGTTGCTTATGCAAAACGTCTCCACAATGACTACACCACCCATGGAAGAGTAGTTCTTCTTAGTAATCGATCGACCTCTATCCTTCTTCATTCATTTATTTTGAATCAATGAGCTACTGTAATTCACATATTATGATCTATTAATTGAGTTTTTAATTTTAATGAAACTAAGAAAGCAATTGAATAGTTGACACAAAACACGCGAGGTCGGGAATTGTGTGAACTGTGAGAGCGCAACCTTAACCGGTAATTCAAAAACCACATGGGATCAATTTGTAGAGTTCAAATATAATCCCTAAACTCAATTAATCCTAATTTCCAGAGTGGTTATGTGCCTTAATTTACCACTGATCATAAGCTAATTTTAGAACATCAATCAATGCAGGGTGTTGCGATTGCATGTTCCGAAGTTAGCCTAAGGTTAAATTCACTTCAATCTCCGTGGTAAAGTTAATTCTCGTAGGGTTCGGGATTTAACAAATTAAGGGATCATAATTATGTGAATATTAATTTAAATGATAATGATTAATAAATGATTGAATAGGTAGAGTTAGATCGATTACGTCTTTTAAATATTGTCTAAACAAACATCTTTTTGTTGTGTCATTCTAATCGAAACTTCATTTCAAAATTAAAAACAAAAAAAAAATGAAATCTTCTTCCAGCAAACTTCTTCTAGATTCATAAACTATAAACAACCACCCCCATCCTTTAAATTAGTGTTTTTATTATCTTTTATTTTACTTCTATAAGACCTCTAATAATTGTTTTAATTCACTTCCTCCTTTGAGAGATGACCTTGGTCAGCCACTCTGCTGCACCTAAGTACCCCAAATTACACTAATCATTTGAGGGCGCCCACGACAGCGCTCTTTCAAATTGGAACCGTTGCCGGGGAGGCAAGTAATTATTTCAACCAATTAGAGGTATTTATTTTATTTTAAATTTTATTCTCTTCCTCTCTTCTTTCTTTCTTCTTTACCCAATCTGAATTTTCTTCTTCTTCTTTTATTTTCTTCTACTTCTTTTTGGACCATCAACTCAAACTTCTCATTTTTATTTTACTATGGTCCACCTTCTTTCTTTTCATTTTTATTTGATCTATGACACGAACTAATCCCGAAGATCTCGTAGATCTTGACCCTGAGATTGAACGTAGCCTTAGGGCACGAATTAGACATTCTCAATCTACGGGAAGTTTCAATATTCAAGCAGTTGGTGATTTCCTCTCTTCTGGAAACATTGAAATTGGAAGCAATTCAAATTCAAACATAAAAGAGGAACCAATGGCTGGAAACAATGTAAATGAACTTAATATAACCATTCGAGAATTGGCTACACCTGATATTAACTATCAGCCAAATTGTATTGCATACCCAAATCTCGAATCGGACTTTGAACTAAAATCTGGGTTAATTCACTTACTTCCAATGTATCATGGCCTCTCTAGTGAGGATCCAAATAAACATTTGAAATAATTTAATGTGGTTTGCTCAACCCTTAAACCAAGAAATGTTTCTGAAGATCAAATAAAATTAAGAGCATTCCCATTCTCACTTGATGGAGCTGCAAAAGACTGGATGTATTATTTACAACCCGAAGATGTAACTTGTTGGAACGATTTGAAACGTCTTTTCTTGCAGAGATTTTTTCCAGCATCAAGGACCACATCCATTCGTAAGGAGATCTCGGGGATCAAGAAAGTACAAGGGGAGTCAATGTATGAGTATTGGGAGAGATTCAAGAAGTTGTGTGCAAGCTGTCCGCATCACCAAATTAGTGAGCAACTCCTCATCCAATACTTCTACGAAGGACTCACACCTATGGAGAGAAGCATGGTGGATGCTGCGGCTGGAGGAGCATTGGTGGAAAAGACACCAGTAGCTGCACGTGCATTGATCGACAAGATGGCCCAAAACTCCCAACAATTTGGTGATAGAGGTACACCACATGATCGAGGAGTACATCAAGTAAGTCCTTCTTCTCTTGAAAGTCATTTGATTGATAATAAGTTAGAAGAATTGACAACTATGGTGAGGCAGATTGCATTGGCACAAAAGACATCTCTACCCCCTCCTTCAAGGCCTTGTGGTATTTGCACTAAGACAAGCCACCCAACTGACTGTTGCCCACAACTCCAAGAAACAGAAGACTGTGCAGCAGTGTTCCCTGGGAGACCATTTCAGCAGCAACAACAACAACCATATCACCAAAAGAAGTTTGATCCAACTTACAACTAAGGGTGGAAAGATCTATCGGACATGAGGTATGGATCTGGACAACAACAAAGGCCCCCTTTTCAACCAAACTTCCAGTAGCCTCCTCCTTACCAATAGGGTTTCCAACAACCCCAAAGGAGATTCAAAGCTCAAACATCAACGAGTCAGCAACAAGGGAATATCCAACACAAGGTAGACTCTAACACTGATGATATTTTGAAACAAATTGTTCTTAATCAACAGAATTAGTTGAAGAGTCAAGGTTCGGAGTTGAGGGAGTTGAAGACACAAATGAGCCAGATTGCCACCGCCCTCCACGAACTGGTAAGTAAGAACTCTGGAGCCCTTCCTTCCCAACCTACTCCCAATCCCAAGGGGAATGTCAGTGCCATCACATTGAGAAGTGGGAGGAAAACAGTTGATACATCTGCACCTACCATTCCACTGGGATTCACCTCAACTTCAGAGAAGCCGCATTCCATACCAACTGATGAGCAATCCAAGGAGAAAGATAAAGGTAAGAAAAATATTGATGATGTTCCTTCTAAACCTCTTCCTTTTCCAAACAGGGTTGTTCAAACCAAGAAGATGGCTGAAGAAGCAATGCAAAAGGAGGTTTTGGACACATTCAAGCGTGTGGAGATCAACATTCCTCTACTTTAAGCCATTAAGCAAATCCCAAGGTATGCCAAATTCTTAAAAGAACTCTACACCAATCGAAGAGGGCTCAAGGGGAATGAGAGGATCAACCTTGGAAGGAATGTCTCGGCACTCATTACACCAACTCTAGCAATGCCAACAAAGTGCAAGGATCCAGGGACATTCACCATCCCATGTACCATAGGGGAGTTGCACTTATCTGATGCTCTTTGTGATTTATGAGCTTCAATAAATGTGATGCCTCACTCTGTATTCTCTTCCTTGCAGGTTGGTGAGTTGAAGCCGACAAGAGTAGTGGTGCAGTTGGCGAATAGAGCTACGGCATATCCAGCGGGAGTTCTTGAGGATGTACTTTTTCGGGTAAGAGACATGATCTTTCCAGCAGATTTCTATGTTCTTAACATGGAGGATGATCAGGTAAGTTCTCATGCCCCCATTATCTTAGGTTGACCCTTCCTCAAAACTGCAAAAACTATCATAAATGTCAATGAGGGTACACTTTCCATGGAATTTGGGGATGAAGTTGTGATATTTAATGTTATGGATTCCATGAAGTACCCCTCAGAGGACCATTCTGCTTTTGTTATCTCCCATTTTGAACCACCAAGTAAAAACATCATGGAATTGGATTGTCCTATGCTTAGGGAGATTATGAGTATTGGTTCTAGTTTGATGTCTAAGAATACTTCTACACCCATTTTTAAGGAACAAGACTCTCTAAGATTTGATTTTGAAATGGAATCATATTCTGATTTTGATCATGTGAACTCTGATTATGACATGGCTATTGAGTATGCTGATGGATTTGGTGCTTTATTCTCTGATTGTGATGATTTTTATTCTGATACTGATATTCATTGTGCAGATATGTCTGTTGCATCAATTTCTCCATCCATACATCACCCACCTACATTGGAACTCAAGCCATTTCCCCCAAATCTCAAATATGCATACTTGCTCAGTGGTGATAGATTACCTGTCATAATTGCTAACAATATCTCTTTTGAACATGAAGAAAAACTTTTGAATCTTTTGAGAGATAACATTAGGGCAATTTGTTGGACATTGGCAGACATATCAGGTATTAGCCCCTCCATTTGCATGCATAGGATTATACTGGAGGATGGGGCTAAACCGGTGAGACAGCCACAAAGGAGACTTAATCCCACCCTCCTAGAAGTTGTTAAGAAAGAAGTTGAAAAATTACTTGAGGCGGGTATCATTTACCCTATTTCTGACTCACAATGGGTTAGCCCTGTTCAGGTTGTACCAAAGAAAACTGGTTTCACTGTTATAAAAAATGAAAATGATGAGTTAGTTCCTGTGAGAGTACAAAACAGTTGGCGAGTGTGTATCGATTATAGGAAACTAAATCAATCCACTCGTAAGGACCATTTCCCACTTCCATTCATTGACCAGATGCTTGAGAGACTATCTGGGAAGACACACTATTGTTTCTTGGATGGATTTTATGGCTATTTTCAGGTTCCCATTGCAGCAGAGGACCAGGAGAAGACAACATTCACCTGCCCATTCGGTACCTTTGCTTACCGAAGGATGCCATTCGGACTTTGCAATGCCCCAGGTACCTTCCAGAGATGCATGGTGAGTATTTTCTCATATTTCATTGAGACCTTCATGGAGGTATTTATGGATGATTTTACAGTTTATGGGTCCTCATTTGATGAATGTCTCTCTAGTTTGGGTGATGTGTTTCATCGTTGTATTGTGAAGAATCTGGTCTTAAATTTTGAAAAATGTCATTTCATGGTCGAAAAGGGAATTGTCTTAGGTCATATAGTCTCACAACATGGAATTGAAGTTGATAAATCTAAGGTAGACATTATTTCATTCCTCCCATATCCTACATGTGTGCGTGATGTTCGATCATTCCTTGGGCATGCTGGATTTTATCGACGCTTCATCAGAGATTTTAGTAAGATCGCTCTACCCTTATCTCGATTGCTTCAAAAAGATATTGACTTCAATTTTGATGATTCATGCAGGGTATCATTTGATGAGCTGAAGAAGTGTCTGACCACTCCACCAAACATACATCCCCCACGGTGGGACCTTCCATTTGAGCTTATGTGTGACGCCTCCAACTTCGCGGTTGGAGCTGTCTTATCTCAGAGGGTGGAGGGACGTTCACATGTGATCGCCTATGCATCGAGGATGCTAGATTCAGCCCAATCAAACTACACTACCACAGAAAAGGAGTTTCTTGCTGTCATATTTTCTTTAGATAAATTCCTTTCATATTTATTGGGCTCTAAAGTAGTTGTTTTTTCTGACCATGCAGCTTTGAGGTACCTCCTAAAGAAGCCAGATGCAAATCCACGACTTATCTGTTGGATGCTCCTTCTTCAAGAATTTGATATTGAGATAAAGGACAAGAAGGGATCAGAGAATTTGGTGGAGGACCACATGAGTAGGCTTACTCACACACTAGAGTATGACACCTTGGATCAGGTACCACTTCGAGACACTTTCCCCGATGAGCATCTCTATACCATCTCAGGTAAGCATCCTTGGTATGCTGATTTAGTTAATTACATTGTTGGCTCTGAACTCCCAGAAAATTTGAAGAAGCATCAAGTCCAAAAATTAAAAAGTGAGTCTAGGTATTATGTGTGGGATGATCTTTACCTCTGGCGCATGTGTAGTGACCAAGTCATTAGGAGGTGTGTTCCCCATCATGAGTTTGAGTCTGTTTTGCATTTCTGTCATACACTTGCATGTGGTGGACACTTTGGACCCCAACGGACAGCTAGGAAAGTTTTGGACTCTGGATTATATTTTCCTAGTTTATTCCATGATGCCCATGTGTTTTGTAAGTCATGCACTCGTTGCCAACACACTGTGAACATTTCTAAGAGACATGAGATGCCCCAACAACCCATACTATTCTGTGAGATTTTTTATGTATGGGGCATTGACTTTATGGTTCCTTTTCCTAGTTCATTTGGATTTTTGTATATTTTGGTTGTTGTTGATTATGTGAGTAAATGGGTGGAGGCCAAGGCCACCAGGACTGACGATTCTCATGTTGTTGTGGACTTTGTCAAAGCACAGATTTTTTGTAGGTTTGGAGTACCAAAGGCCATCATCAGTGACCAAGGGACACACTTTTGCAATAGGAATTTTGCTTCCCTCCTTCGAAAGTATGGGGTGACACACAAAACATCAACACCATACCACCCCCAAACAAATGGCCAGGCTGAGGTTTCAAATCGTGAGTTGAAACAAATCTTGGAGAAAACCGTGCAGCCAAATAGGAAGGATTGGAGCAAGCACTTGGATGATGCATTGTGGGCTTATAGGACAGCATTCAAGACCCCAATTGGTATGTCCCCATTTCGGATTGTTTTTAGGAAAGCGTGTCATCTCCCCGTGGAAGTCGAGCATCGGGCATATTGGGCTATAAAGAAATGTAACATGGATTTGGCCCAAGCTGGAATTCAAAGGAAGTTGCAAATTCAAGAGCTTGAGGAGATTCGACTATCATCATACGAGAACTCAAGGCTCTACAAGGAAAGATCAAAAGCAGCTCATGACAAAATTATCCAACAAAGGGAGTTTCATGTTGGAGAGAAAGTCCTTCTCTATAGTTCACGACTGAAGTTGATGCCTGGTAAGTTGCGTTCCAGATGGTTAGGTCCTTATATTGTGTCTAATGTTTTTCCTTATGGTGTAGTGGAGATCACACAAGAGGACACTGGAAGGAGCTTTACAGTCAATGGGCAATGTTTGAAGAGATACATTGAGGGACATCCTACTGATGCAGTGGATTTTATCACACTACATGACCCCATCATCACTTGATCACATCAGGCTGTTCCTAACCCTTTCACTTTTATATTATCTGTCCTATTTATAAATTCTGCATTTCATGTGCATATATCATCTCATGGGTTCACATTGAGGACAATGCAATATTTTTAGTGTGGGGGAGGGAACCTTTTAATTTAGTAATTTCAATTGTTTTCCTGTTTTAAAAAAAACACCAAAAAAATTGTATGTTTTTCAAAATTTGTGTGTTTATTTTACAATTTTCTGTGTGTTTTTGAAACTTTTGAGCTGAAATGATTCTCATCACCATTTTTAAATCCATATCAATAATTGAAACAATTTACCCCCTGAAACTAAGCTTAAATGAATGCTGAAATGACTTTGTTTCAAGTTCAAATATTTAGTAATTTCATGGAAAGTACACCGAATATTGAATCTCATGCCACATCTCACTGTCTTTATATTTGAAATCACTTTCCTGTGAGGCTTCTAAACCATTATTTTCATATTCTTTACATTCACCTCACTTCTTGAGAGAACCAAACCATGCTTGATTTAACCAGAATTTGATCTATTCCTGTCAAAACTTGAGGGTTTGAGGTACATATGTTTAAATGATTGAGACATTTGTTTGGTATTAAAGCCCCTATTTCAAAGAATCCTTTTTTATAATGGCCTACCTTGAATATTTAATCCTTGTAGCCCTTAGAAGCCATGCACAACCTGTTAGGTTAAGCCACATTACAAGCCAATTTTCCCTATCCAACCAACTCTTGAAGTGAAATTGTATAATCTAGTTGAGCTTAAGTGTGGGGGAAGTTGTCTTGGGTTTTGCCACCACATTCTGTGATACTTTGGGTGGAAAATTAAATTCTGAAGAGATGTGTTTGCTGCTAAAGAATGTCATTATATTGAAAGTTGTTCCTTTTCTGGAGCTTTCATGACAGGTGAAGCTGTGCCTTTTCTGGAGCTTCTAATTGAGGTGGAAAGATGTGCCCATCTGGAGCTTTCAAGAAAATCATGTTTGAGAAGATTGACATTTTTTATGCTGAAATGATGAATGGTGTAAACCTTTCATGACTTTTCATGATGATGGAGCTGAATTGATACTATGGGGATTGAAGAGAAGACCATATTTAAGTGAAAATTAGATTAATGCAATTTTGCTTCAAAAGAGTCAAGCCCTCCTCATTCAGCCTCAGAGTTTTTCACATCTTAATCCTACCAACCGAAAGCCACAGAACAACCCTGAAAAACCCTCATGATAAACATATGTCCTTGACTCACATCGGGTAGCGATGTAGGAATCTATCAAGCCTATGGTGACCCTTGCATGAGTTTGGATGAGAAAGACATTGCAAAAAAAAATTGATATTTGAGTGATGAGAGAAAATTCAAGCGAGGTAAGTGTTTTGTGCATGGATGGATAAATGAAGTGGAAATATATTGAATGATATAAATGGAGAACTTTAAATAAGGTTTTTTATGAGGCATGATATCTTTTGATTCTTGGTGTGAAATTGATTGATCTTAAGGATATGTGTTTTAAAATTGGTTTTGATTTGATATTGATGTTTACTTGATATGAGGTTTTGCCCAGGTGTGCAAAAGGGTAAGTGTGGGGGAGTTGATAAAACACTATTTTATTGAATATTTTATTGATAATAAATGAAATAATTTCCTCGCATTGTGTTAAATATGTTTATTTATAAAATATTTGGGATTTGATCATTCATTTGAAAATTTGGTGAAAATTCCAGTTTTACCCTTAATAGTGCATTGTAGTATTTCGAAGATAACTATTTTTATATTTATTATTTGAATTTGAAATTTTGTAACAGGGTTCCTAACTTCATTTTATACAACTTTAATTCAGGACACTAGAGCTAAAGAGTGCATTTGGATGGAGTAAATGATCAATTAATCCAATGGTGGGCTGGACTCGGCAGAATAGACATAGGTTCTATATTTGGGCCATATCGTCTACATACAGGCTTGGATGGAGCCCAAAGTTTGAGGAAAGCTCGGAGACATGATTTGGCACAAATCATCCTTCTAGAAGGCCGGTAAATTCACGCGTTTTGGAGGGAAAATGGGCGGTGCAAGTTGGAATAAAATATTTGACCGAGTTTTTCATTTCACACTTAAAAAGTTATGTATCCCTAGCCCTCACAAACTCTATTTAAAGGGGGTTTTAACTCTTTGAGAGGGCTGGTCGAGGCTTTGGGAAGGTGTGGCCGAAAGGGTGTCTCTTGGGAGCCCCTCACAACTCTTGGAGGAAGTAATCCTTTGTGAAAACCTCTCTTCCAAAAAGGCTCTCCTCTCTCACCTCTTCTTTGTATTTCTTTTCTTTCATGTTTGTTTCTTGAATTTTTCTTCAAATAATATTCTGTGTTCATCCCTCTTATTATTATATAAATCTTATTAATTGGGTTGGAATCAAAAGTGGAGACAAGATTGGGTTCTACCCTTTCAATCTGTTGCTTATGCAAAACGTCTCCACGATGACTACACCACTCATGGAAGAGTAGTTCTTTTTAGTAATCGATCGACCTCTATCCTTATTCATTAATTTATATTGAATAAATGAGATACTGTAATTCACATATTATGATATATTAATTGAGTTTTTAATTTAAATGAAACTAAGAAAGCAATTGAATAGTTAACACAAAACACGCGAGGTCGGGAATTGTGTGAACTGTGAGAGTGCAACCTTAACTGGTAATTCAAAAAACACATGGGATCAATTTGTAGAGTTCAAATATAATCCCTAAACTCAATTAATCCCCATTTCCAGAGTGGTTATGTGCCTTAATTTACCACTGATCATAAGCTAATTTTAGAACATCAATCAAAGCAGGGTGTTGCGATTGCATGTTCCGATGTTAGCCTAAGGTTAAATTCACTTCAATCTTCGTGGTAAAGTTAATTCTCGTAGGGTTAGGGATTTAAAAAATTAAGGGATCATAATTAAGTGAATATTAATTTAAATGATAATGATTAATAAATGATTGAAGAGGTAGAGTTAGATCGATTATGTCTTTTAAATATTGTCTAAACAAACATCTTTTTGTTGTGTCATTCTAATCGAAACTTCATTTCAAAATTAAAAACAAAAAAAATGCAATCTTCTTCCAGAAAACTTCTTCTAGATTCATAAACTATAAACAACCACCCACATACTTTCAAGTAGTGTTTTTATTATCTTTTATTTTACTTATATAATACCTCTAATAGTTGTTTTAATTCACTTCCTCCTTTGAGAGACGACATTGGTCAGCCACTCTGCTGCACCTAAGTACCCCAAATTACACTAATCATTTGAGGGCGCCCACGACAGTGCTCTTTCAGTAGTCCTCTGGTCCACTATGCTATTACACTAGAGAGAACCCTCGATTCTTTTATCATGTAGGAGAACAAAAACAGGGTAAAGAACATTTTATACTATTTTAGTATACTCCTCAACATACAGGATGGATATTATCTTATCGAGAAGAGCATCCTCACAGTAGTTTTTACAGTGCAGGAGATGGGGCACTTTCTACAGCATCATGAGATACAGTTGGTGTCCTGCATGTATTCTCTAAAATATATATTTGAATTTCTTGATGTTGATTAGCTAGATGGAACACGGGGTTGTGATTATTTACATGTTTTTCATTAGGTTCATTCAGTAGAAGGTCATCAAGGGTCATTAGATGGTATTCTTTCTGGACTCTGAACCACCCCCCTAAGGAAATTATTCTATATGTTTATTTCCTAGATGAGGATATCCTCTCAGTGGAGAAATCTATGCTGTTTTGGAGGAATCATTTAAAAGGTTCCTCCTAGAGTCCACCTTGTATAAGGCTCAATGATCCCATGCTCAAAATAGTGGTTCTAGGAATCTTCATCATCACCCCAACATATGTTTTCCTACCGTACTCATTCATGTTATCATAAGGTTTCAAAAACAATTAGGTGGATTATCTTGTCCTCATTACTGGTCTTGAGATGGACCTCAAGATTTATCTTCCCCCACTTACACATAAAAGGGGACACTAAGTCAGTTATCCTGAAAATCAATGGATACAACATCTCCCGGAATCCCAAGCATGTTCCCTTCCTCAAGAATGATCATATGCTGGTGGCCTAGTTCCTTTCTAATATATAGGTGACTCATTTTCCCTATTCATATGATGATCGAGTTGATACCTTCGAGAGCCTAGATTATTATCTGGTAGAGCCTCTCTATGATGATATTTTCATTCACATGGAACATGGAATAGTCATCACACCATTCTGTTCAAACGATGATGACAATCAACATGTAAACCAACTTACCGTTGGTGTATTCACATTGGGAACTTGAGACCCCTATAGCAGATAAAATGTATGATTACATGAATCCTTTTGTCAATTTTTTCTAGAAAAATATTTTTCTTCTAGACAGAGCTAAACATGATTTAATCCTTTAGTGTTCATCTCAATTTACCCATTAGAGTGGACCCAACCTTGAGTAGGCTCCCTAAACATGTGGGTTTGATTGAATTATCCTACATTGAATTCAACAAGATGAGATAACCTATGTAATGCAAGGAGTTCATGTTGAATCCTATGGTACTCACTAGATGTTGCATTCGGAGTCTGGGATACATCTATCCAAATATTATCCACAACTGTATCAAGTTCTCCAAGAGGTTCCATGTGTGTCATATCCATTCCAACTTTGTGCATCAACCACTGGTTCCCATTCACACTAACAAGTACTCTTGGCCCTTTATAGTTTGTGTAATCAACATTTTAGGGACATATACCATAGTCATGGCTCTCACATGCCAGTTTATTCAGATAGAAAAATATTTCTTCTTTGAGTGGGAAGAAGTGATCCTTCTCGAGGAAGTCAATTCTAGATCCATCATTGAATTGTTTACCTCTAATATCATATCTCATTTTGAAGTCCCTTAGGATATTCTTACTAAAAACAATACAAACATAAGATCAACTGACCTAAAGAGGTTGTATGCAATGTAAAATATCTATTCCAACCATACATCCCACTACCATGTGCATGAAAATGGATAGATCGAGGAATTGAACAAAACCCTCTTCATTATGTTTTGGATTATAGTGGGACAGAATGAGAAAATTAGACTGGGAAATATCCCAAATGATCTTTGTAATTATTGGGTTATTTCCCACAATTCGACCAAGGTGACTCCATATTCCTTGGTGTATGGAACAGAGATAGTATAACCCCTAGAGATCCAGTTTCCATCACTCAAAACACCTATATATGATCAGTAGACATCAAAAATAATAGTAAATCTCTATCTAGATGAACTATTGGACCATGAAGAAAGATGGCTCTAATCCTTGAATAATCATGCGATGCATCAGAATAAGATATACATTGAATTCAACAAGAAGGATCACCTCCTTTATTTCCTCCATGTTGATACAGTGTTGGATCCCTAGAATCCAATAATATCTAGAAGGAAGATTATAGTTTTGAAACCCAATAGGGAAGGCCAATATATCATTCATAATTTCTATCTCAATGGAGAATACTCCTTGGTCCCCATGTTTGGAGAGAGCATCACTCCCCCAACAAATGATAAGTTCCACATGATGTATTTTGAATGAATGTGAAACTGGTTCATGTTTCTTGACTTTAAAATGCATGAAAAACATCATCCTATTTTCATTATATTAAACTACATAACAATCAACATCATAGTCACATGACCATAAAATTTGTAGAAAACAATATCCCAGACACAGGATATCAAACTAGGTGCTCATCTTCATGTATCATGACTTAAACTATGTGAAAGTTACCATTGGGAATTTATGTTGTGGAATAGGGCCTCTTATATTATCATTAACATCAGCTCATATTAGCCACACAATAATCATCCCTTTTGGAACACTAACTCAGCCTCATCCTCACAGTATGACATTAAACTGTGTGTTCATTGTTTTATCTTCACAATGATAAACTGCACATCACTGACTGTCCTTTTCACATGATCATAAAAGGAACATACCCATATCCCAGGCACATAATATTAATCTAGACACCAATTTCCAAGCATTATGACTTGTAACTGTATGTTGGTTTATTCTTAAATAGGTTTCATGCAGTGTTGGCCTTCTTTGACCCTCATTCATGCCAGGCTATCCCTAGTGTACTACAAATTTGCCTTTTCATAGATTATTTTTGGATTATCCCTCTCTTATAGTCTAATCATGACGACTTTAAACTCTTTACACATTCTTCTCAAGAATAACTATTGTCATTTGGCCTTTTAGGGCCTCATTCACATCAGTTTTTCCATGACATTTCACCACATATTTCATCTTAGAATGATTACCTCTATGCCCCTTAACCATGAATCTAAACAATGTGTGAGTATCCTTAGAATTATGTGGTATGTTATAGGCCTCCTTCGGCCTCATTCATGTCAGGTTGTTCCCTCCATATCTATATATCTTTTTTGGTTGATAAGTTATCCCTCACATCCTGGATGTACAATGATAAAATTCATGACACCAAGACATCCTTTCTTTATACGACATTGTCCATGGAATTGGTCACTTACCATGCCATCTCTAAAAACTATGTAGGTCTTGATTCACATCCATACAGGTTATGTATTAATTCCCAAATATTTAATCCTTGGTCCCAGTCATAAGATCAACCATTTAGATCCTTAGCATGAGTTTCCTTTGGGTGTGTGTGTTGTGGCATATGATACTTTTAGGTCCTCAGTCACATCAGGGTTATAACAGTTGGGACATTCACCTCCCTAAGGAAATATCCTCCCTCTAACATCATATTAACATGAGAATAACTATATAAAAACAAACATCCTTACCACAGTTTGTTAAACTGCACATACCAATCTTGTCACATGAACATAAACTACACCATCATTTCTCCTGGCATAAGTCATCTATCATGAACCCTCTTTGTTTATAGATTTGACTTATACAATGAGATTACCATCATCAACTCTTCATGGATTTATTCTCATTCTGATGAGATATGTAGTGATTTATAGATCTTTAATCTCAAACCTAACCATTTATTTCCCTTTCAATCATTTCAATTCATGTTTTTCCTTACCACATGACATTAAAATGAATTGGATTTCAGAAAATATGGATTAATTAATTCCCATCCATATATTTGTATCTCTCTTAGACCATTGACCTTATAATAGTACATTTTTACACAAATTTAAACTATAAATAGGGAATTTCCTGAAATCTTTACTGTGGTGGTAGACCATGTTGGACTTTTTCACATTGGTATTCTCATAATACCACAATATATAAATCTATTTGATAAATTCCCCCAACATGTTCTGAGCTCTACAACTGTAAACTAGTTCCTCAAGTCCTGGATTCATGAATTTAAACTATGTCCATGCCTCCTCTAGAATGTTTCATGTGGTGTTGGGCCTCCTTGGCCTCATTAACCCACATCATTTACATCCAATTGAGATACATTCATCAATTTTTTAAAAACATTGACCATAAAATAAAATCCCACATCATCTATGCATGATGTTAAATAGTGGTCATACACTATGGAATCTCAAGATTACCCAGGATAATAATGGGTTTCCCTAGTCCCTCGAAATAGAAGGATAACCCCTACCAGTGTCAGTATCTTTCCATAACATGTTTATGAAATATATGTGGAATGATTCGCATCATAATGGGACATGTATAGACACCCAAAAATTTCACCTTAGAGCCCAGTAAGAGACTCCATCAAATCATGGGCCCCTTTTCCTAGATTATGGTCCACACAATATGACCTTAAATTTTTTGTGAGGTATGGGTTTGATTCTAATTTTCTGTTACATTCACATTTCACAGTACATGCATTTCTCAGTCTGTGTCTCCAATATCCTTAAAATCTAGATGGAAACCCTTAATGGTGATAGTCTCATGGAACTATTGGCCCACCTCCCGTCTTAGGCCAATTCCCTAATGGATCTCTGGTAATGAATTTCATATCATGTGTTTCGAACATGGTCGACAGTCTATTTTTCATTTTCTTTTCCATTTCATAGCCGTCATATTAAAGATTCCAATGTTTCAGCCATGTTCAACAATCTATCCTCACTCAGTGGTCACCCATCTGATCCAAATCTTGAATATCTCTATTTACTTCAATTCCATTACCTACACTCTCACACATGTTAGAAGATCTTCAATATCATTCATTATTTCCCACATTGAGCATGGATCATGTAGGCCTATGAGTCTAGTAATGGGTAATCTAACATTTTCTTCTAGGCCCAAACACTAGGTCCTTTATATTGAATCCTACATTCAATAAATGATGACATTAAACTATGATTGAATCCCTTGGAATGTTCTATGTGGTGTGATCCTTCTGGTTCCTCATTCATGTTGGGTTTTTTAATCAGTGACATCACACAAATCCATTAGGCATCTCATAGTCTTGGTCCAGTAATTATGACATTAAAATATATGCATCTATTATAGTCAGATCCCCACATCATCAAACTGATTGCATGATCTATGTTTGGATACAAAATTTTGGTGTGCTTCATTCCAAAATTCAAGACTTTCATGATTTTACCCCTCTATCATTCACATCCAGATGGACCCCCTAAGGGTGATGGTTTTATGCTAATTTCAGCTCACCTCCCTATAGGACCCCATAACACCCTGAGAGGGGAGGGTCGAATCAGTTATTCAACTATTTCGTTTAATGTGGTAGATCTTGCTACCACATTGGTAAGAACTTGTTAATCTTGTCTTAAATTTTTTTTCTCAGTAATCAAATATTCACATGTATAGAAACAACACAGAAATTTTACATGGATCACCACTAAGTGGTTGTCACCATAGAATACACCAATAGTGTTTTAGTCATACCTAAATCCACTAATCTTCACTATTTGTGAAAAATTAAATTAATACACAATCACTCTATTCTAGGCACAATTCCTTGAAAATATTTTAAGGATTACACACTACCTCCCTCATAAAACATCAATTAACTCCCCCTAGCTATCTACTTTAGGAGAACTCTCACTTAGCTTATCACCATGAAGGTATCATTAATAGATTGGAATTTATGTATTTTTTTCTCATATATAATGAGACACTTCTAACATCGAAGTCCTGAATGTATTCACCTGAATGCAATGTTCATTTGAACCAGATATTCAATGCTATCTTTTATGAAGCTCCATCGAAATGATTTCTACCTCTATGAAGAAAACAACATTCATAGATCAAAATGCCTTCACAAAGATAACTAGGTAATCTAGAAATACCCATTCATCATAAATTCCCCATTACTAAGAAGAATTGGAATTATATTCGACCTAAATAGTCTTTTCATGATCCTCATACTGAAATAAAAAAACCAGAATTACAAAGCTCTAATACATCATGAAATCATAGCATTTCAGACATTCTCTAATTATTTTCATGTGAAGTAAAGTAGGGGTATCCTCATATATATAGGAATTTCCCTTCACAAAGCTTCCATGCCTCGAGTGATTTTTTGTGATCTTCTAAAAACATCATTGCGAATCTCTCCCATGCAAGATTCTCTAGTGTGTTTTATCATATTCATTGAAATTATTGTCAACTCATTATGCATTCGTGATGCTACACTTCTCGTAATCATGGAGAATAATCTCAAATCACTGTGTAGTCACAATGATCCATACCTTCACAGAGATCAACCTTCGTGAAGACTATTATTCTCAAAACCCATTCCTTTCCCATATTTATGAAGAGTTTATTCTGAAGAATTTTTTTTTTCTTGATTCTAGAAACAACCTACAAATTTTGAGCCCAACATTTTGGAAAACACTAGAATATGGATCCACCTTCTTGTATTGTAGTCAAATTTTACTATAATATCACCTCTCTTGAATATTCCATGTTCATCCAAGTGGATTGGAAACAAAGGAAAACCAAAATCCATTTCTATAAAAAAAAATAGCCTTGCATCCAACACTCTCATCCTAGGAAAACACCCTAATTTATTGTCCATAATAAACATAAATTCATGTGTTTTTAACAAGGTCAATAGTTAATTGTGCATCCCCCTATTGATTTCTATGGTTTTGGTCCCTATGTGTTCAAAATGGTCAACATTCTTCCCCTACTTTCCAGTCACCGTTTTGTGGTGTAAACTCTATGACCTTAAACTAAGAGCCTCATTATGGTATTTCACCCTTTCCATATCACATATGTATCCTGGACATTTGTCTCATGGTTATTTTGTGGTATAAAACCCCCATTTTTCTCATTCACAGCGGGTTTAGTTTCTCTCTGTCACACAATTTCATTGGTAATGGACATTTCTATAATCCATCGGACTTGTATTTAAACAGATGTCCATGGTCTAGGTTTTATGACCATAAATTGTGTGTAACATCGAGGCCACATGACATTAAAATGTGGGGTGTTTCCTGATCACATTAAATTGTTCTATACCATGAACCATCCTCACTGTATAACATCAAACTATGTGTTCGCTATCCCCATCATACGACATTAAACTACATGTTTATCATCCTCATTTTCATGACATAAAAATGAAAGAAATCATAGGACATAACATGATAGGTCCTCCCTGTATGAAGGGTTTGATCTTTTTTTCATTCCAATGTGCCGACATAAATTTCTTTAATTTAGAATGATATAGTTCCAAGATATTTGGAAGCAATTTGAACATTCCATCACTCCACTCCCACGCTTCGCCTGCCCCATGTACATATCATAATCCTCTTTCATTTATGAAAGGACCCTATAATGGATTTTTTATGTAACATCAGCTCACTTACTATCCTATTCCACTATTCTTGAATACTTAGGACGACATTTCAATTTAGGTTCAGTGTTTACAACATGCCCATCGATCGAGCCTCATCTGTTTGTCCCAATTTTTTTTTGGATAGTGGTACATATGATGTGTTTCCAACATTATCAGTAGTCATCAAGTCTCCACCTTTCCATCCTCCCTAGGTTTCGAATATTGGGCATCGTGGTTCACATTTTTCATTACCCTTTGTTCTGATTGACTCTACCACTCAGGTGTTATCTCATTCATGCACTGGCGCACGTTTGGGAAAGGCATGTTGGCTGTTCAGAGAGTCTTATTCACTAGTCATAGATTATCTCATCCTAAACACTCTGCTTGGTCAATCAACAGTATCCTACCCTGAGTTTTTTATGTTTATATGGAACTCTTATACAAATTAAACTATTATGTGATCATCCTTTTTTCTCACACAAAGCATGACCCACATTAGCTTACGGATTATACACAATTTGTTTTTCAAGTATGATTGAAGTGTTATAATTAAAGTAAGAAAACAACATGTATCAGAACACAAAAAATGATGAATTTTTCAATAATTATCCAACATTTTAGTAGTAGTAGGGAACATCAACATTTTTCTATAAAAGTGAACCTATGGCTTTGGTCCTAGGATTGAGCACATTAGCTTCACTGAACCTTGGAGCATAGACTCTAGAATATTCTATCATTTCTATAACTCCCTTTCCTTCTCATATGATTCCAAGAGAAGATCAATCTCCCTCATATGTGTCTATCCCTATTCAGATAAAATATCTTCCACTTGATGTGATACCTATCTTATCTTCTCCTTGACCTCCTCAAGATGAGACTTTAGTTGTATGATGAGATCCAATTAGATGGAAATGAAGGATGAATGCTCATTCGATTTCTCTACCAGTTGCTGAATCTCTTCATTGGATTCATAGAGATTTCATATGCTTGTATATTTCTTCAGATGGCATGTAGTGTCTAGATGTTGAATACTCTCCTCCATTTTATTAAATATGTAGTAGTGTCTCATCATACAAAGACCTCATGAATTCACCCCCTACAACACACATAATATGTAACCAATGGAGATGTAACCCCATCTATATCAAAATTTTTGATTAAATAGTCATCTAAATGAAGCATTTGATTCACTTCTATGCTCATACCTGGATGATCTGATATTCATCGAACACATAAAAATAAGACTCATCCATATCCTCAGGATCTATAGGATCATAATCTATAAATACATAAATGAATTCAGTGGATAGATCTTGCTCTTTTATCATGTAAACTATGTTGGGATCCATTTCATGAGGTTGGTCATCATCACTAGAACCTACCATGACATGGATGTCCCATTCATCACTGATAACATCCTTCCAGTTTTGTCAATCACAGCCACTACTGACTCCTCCCTAAGGACAATGAACTGATCATCTAGAGTGGACGACTCCACATGGACCAGCTTCACTGTTGGAAAATGGATTCCAGATCCCCCATCCATCTCCCATAGAAGAGATCCCACTAGTCCCAGCATAATTCTGATAGGAATCATTCCATTCAACCTGATCAAGAAACAAAAGATTAGTATTTGAATGGAAAGAGACTAACATAAGTCGAGCAATGACATTTCATTCTCTTAGGTTGTCATCTATGGAAAACCATGGTATCACCTCCATATATGATTGAGGGATATTAGGATTCTAGGGTGGCCCCCTGGCCTCCCCAACATTTATTGGCCCCACAACTGCTTTTTCTCAATATGCATATCCAGGATCTTGGACCTCTGGACCTGTTATCGTTCTTTCATCAACACAAATAGTGATCCCTTTCACACGATCCTCCAAAATGAAATATATTTCAATTGGGAATTCTATATGAAGAAAGAGGGAATGTGAACATGAGAATTATTAAGTTAAATATTACCTTGAGATGTTCAGATAATTCCATAAGGAGTTTGAGATTACACCATCCTCTGGAAGGAACTATATAATGGAATCTTCCCCTAAGATTCATATAATTCATTTCGAATGGGATATTTCACCTCTATTTCATAATCCGAAAGCAATGGTGGAGAGGTGAGATCATAGAGTACAGTAACCTAGTCTATAATCGGATTTGAAATACCTCTGGAGTGCTCTAGATCTACGAACACCACCACATACAATTCCACATCACCCTGGAACATGAGGAAGATAACCATAGTGTAGCCAATCCCCACATGTTAAATCCCATGCCTATTGAGGTGCTCCCAAATTCTACTAGGATCGAGGAATTATCTATCGAAAGCCATTTTTCTCAAGATTCAGCGTAAATAACATCCTCAAGAATGCCCATGCAGTGAAACCACTTCCTAGGAGATTTGGTAGCCATCCTATAGAACCCTTGTTCGTGATGGTTCCCCTTACTCCTATGTCCACCCGACTGGATCATTGTGCCTAGTTCTTCTGTTCCTCATTCAATTTTTGAATGTGTAGGACCAAAAACTATTGGCATAACCAATTCAGCTCCACCACCATATTGTTGGCATATTATGTTTTAGAGTGTATTTTCTCACTAATTTGAAGAACCATTGAGATAGGCATGGGTAGATGATAGTTTTCCCAATGGTTATTTAAACCCGTTGGGATAGTGGATAGTGTAGATATATTTTTCAACGGTTATTTGAAATTGTTGGTATAGTGGAGAGTGTACACCTTATTCCAATGGTTCATCAAAACCATTGGGATAGGTTTGATAATATTTCCCAATTGTTATTTAAAACCATTGGGATACAATTCCTCAAATACAACTCCCAATTCTGGTCATAATCTTCCCACATTGTGCCCTAAACAAGAGCTCCATTGTTCCAGCATCCATAACCTTCTTACCAGTAATTTATTATTTGTTCTTCTAGATCAAATCTGTATTTTATAACTTATTTTTACATTATACCTCCATTTATTCCATTTTTCATTCGTATTTCTTTGAAGAAAAGGTTGTTTTTAGTTTTTTTTATCCCTAATCGACTACTCCCCTATTCTTTGTGAACCCTTCTTCCAACCTATGATCCATCCATGATTCCAGTAAGGGTTTGTTCTTCCACCTCAAATATATGATAAAATTGTGTATCATATTTCTAATAACATAACACATGATTACTCTTGTATAATATCTATTCAAATGATGATTCCTCCAGTTTAAGAAATTTGTATCTACGAAATATTATGCTCTTGCATAGAGTTCCTTTGAGCATCATTCCACTACATATAGATCCTTTTAGGTGTTTTACTGGGACACTTTTGATTAGAATCATGGTTCGTGTATTATATTGATATTTTAGTGATGTCAAATTATATTGATCCAACATGGTAGTGAGTTCTTAAATGGTAGGGAGACCTACTATGGGTCTCTATTTCATAATTTATTTTTGGAGGCAATGGGAGGGGGTCATGTAGTGGGAGTGTGGAGTTTTGCAGTGGGAGGGGTTGGCTATGAGGGGGATATGTAGTGGGAGGGGGATGGTTGTCAGGGGGGTTGTGCAGTGGGGGCAGTGGGGGGGGGGGGGGGTTGTTCAGTGGGAGGCGATTGGTTGTAGGGGGATGTGCAGTGGGGTATGTAGGGGAGGCTGTAGGGGGTGGTTGTGTACGGTGGAGCTGTAAGGGGTGAGGGGGGTTTTTCTATGTGGGTGTGGGGGTGGCAGGGTGTTGTGGGGGGAGGGGCTTGTATAAGGATGTAGGTTGGGAGGTGGGGTTGCGCAGTGGGAGGGGGTGGTTGGGAAACATGGGGGTTGTATAGTGGGAGGGTGGGGCTGTGTAGTGGGAGGGGGCTGTAGGGTGGATGTGTGGTGGGAGGGGATGTAGGGGTTGTGTAGTGGGAGTGGGGGGGGGATGTGCAGTGGGAGGGGGTTGGCTGTAGATGGGATGTTTAGTGGGGGGGTTGTAGGGGGTGGATGTGTAGGGTGGGAGTTGTAGGGGTGAGGGGTGTGTGCAGTGTGGGGTGGGGGTTGCAGGGGGAGGTGGGGGAGGGGGACTGTAGGGGGGATATAGGGGATGGAGTTGGCTGTAGGGGGGTCGTGTTGTGTGAGGGGGTTGGCTATGGGGGGATGTAGAGGGGTGTGCAGTTGGAGTGGGGGGGGATATGTAGTGGGAGGGGGTTTGCTATGGGGGGTGGATGTAGAGGGGGTTATGCAGGGTTGTGGCAGCAGTGGATGAGGGGTCTATGGGGGGTTGGGTGTGGGGACTCCAGGGTGGGGGTGGTGGGGAGAGGGTTGGCTATAGGAGGGTTGTGGAGTGTGAGGGTGCCTATGCAGTGGGTGTGGTGGCTATGGGGGTGGGGACTGTGTAGTGGGAGGTGGGGGATCTAGGGGGTGTGCAGTGGGATTGGGGGGTTGTACACTCCCATCCCTCAAATATTTTAAATCCATGAAAAATACATGTGTGTTTCCATTTCCCAAACTTATAATACCTCATCCTTATGCTATTTTGGATTGAAACAGACCAAAACTCTCCTCCATCTCAAGTTCCCAATCATCATTGTCCCAATTTTTGATATAACACTGAATGTAGATGTATAATTCCCAGATTCCTAAATTCCCCAACTACTCAATATAATTAATCAAACCCTTATGTGGGAACTCCCCCCATAGGAATTTCCTACCTCATCACTTAACGAGCCAAGGTATCAATATCTTGGTGGTTCCACAACAACCATCATCCCATAACACCCATATTAGAAGCATAATACACCATCATTTCACACATACAATCATATTATCATTTCATAATCACACCATACATGATGCCCATAAAATACCATATCAAACTCAATACTCATACAAGTCGTGCATGAATTTTGATGATCATATATTAACCCCGCGTTGTTAATTCACTTATCACATATACACTTCTGGCACCAATTTATATAATAAAAAACTAAAAATAATAGTCGCATGCTCAAAATGTAACCCTAAATATCACTGGATCTCCAAAATGTGGGAGGCCTCTCACTCTTGATGCCCATATATACCTTCAAAAATTCTCTACAGGCATAATTCAGGATGCTCTCTCTATCTGATGGTTTTTGAGTG
>CAUJRU010000338.1:779475-877862 GCA_963277665.1 Viscum album
AGACATCCCCTACCCCCTTGGACAACACCCCCATCACTCGAGACAGCCCCACCCCCCTTGACATCAATATCTTATTTAACTCCTCAACACTATATCATTCCAAAATCATTGATAAAAAATACAATCCAATCAATAAGAACATCAATTTATGCCTTTCTATTTGTTTTCAATACCAACATATAACTTTTATACCAATATGTTTGTATATTTTTTCATATTATTGATAATAAATATGAAGGATATCATGGGATATTCTAATTTCCTTTAACTTCTCGAAAAGATACCATCGTATCCCTATTTTACTCAGAATTACATCCTACATCACCTTTTGAGAGAATTAAAGTTTCAATGAGAACATACCTAAGAGACTTTGGTTAATATACATTATATCTATTTAAGATAACATAAAAAATAAGAAAGAATTAACCAAGACATAAAATATGTACATTAATAAACTAAACATGTGATACCATTTTGAAATAACTCAAATTAGGGGTTGTATAAGAGATCCCTCAGGAAGATATAGTCTACAGTCAACTCAGCACACAGATTAAAAAATTAAAGCACAAGACATAATATGATATTTTATGGTTTTGAATGGGGGGATCATTATTAAGCTGAAGTTCATTTGTGTTATAGAATGATAGGTATTCTGTATTCTGAAATATATGTTATTCTGCAGGTAAATGCATAGTGAAGCTACTTACTTCTGGTCAAATTGAAAGATCTATACCAAGAATTTCCAAAACCATTGCTATAGAATTGAAAAACCCAATCATTACCAATGGGTTACTACCGTCGGTAAATTTCAGAGTTCAATTTTACCAATGGTTTCTGAAACCATTGGTAATTGACAGGTATTCTCAATATTTACCAACAGTTTTAAGAAACTATTAGTAATGTTATATTTCAACTGTTTCTAAATAGATGTGAAATATAATATGATTTATAGTGGCTTATCACAATAGTTTTTTTATAACCTAATCGTATAATTCTATCCCCATGGCATGGTTTCCATCAATTTAATAAACCATTGTTATAAGTTTTACCAATGGTTATACACCCTTTACCAATAGTTTTAAATCATTAGTATATACTAAATTTTCTGTAGTGAGGCTCCCTAAAAATGTGGGTTCGATTGAATTATCCTACATTGCATTCAACAAGATGAGATCACCAATGTAATGAAGGATGTTCATGTTCAATCTTGTGGTGCTCACTAGAAGGTGTTTAAGCTCTCCCACCCTATTTGAAGGCTAGGATACATCTATCCCAATATTATCCACAACTGTATCAAGTTCTCCAAGAGGATCCATGTGTTTCATATCCATGCCAACACTGGGCATAAACCAATAGTGCCCCAGAACACTACCAAGTACTATTGGCCCATTATAGTATGGGGACTTGACATTTTAGGATCATATACCATGGTTATATCTCTCATATGAAAATTCATTCAGACCGAAAAATAGTTCCTCTCCATATGGGAAGATGTGGTCCTTCTCAAGAAATTCAAGTCTAGATCCATAATTGAATTTGAGAGATCTAGTATCATATCTCATTTGGAAGTCCCTTAGGACATTCTCACCAAAAACAATACAAAAATAAGGTCAACTAAGCTAAAGAGGTTGTACGCTATGTAAAATATCTATTACAACCATACTTCCCACTACCATGTGCAAGAAAATGTATAGATCGATGCATTCAACAAAACCCAATTCAATTTGTTTAATATTATAGGAGGCCAAAATAAAAAAAAATTCAAGTGGGAAATCTCCCCAATCATCTCTGGAATTATTGGGTGACAACCCGTAATTCCACCCATGTGACTCCATATTCCCTGGTGTATGGAACAGAGATAGTCTGAACCCTAAATATCTAGTTCACATCACCCCAGACACTTACTTATGATTAGTTTACATCAGACATAATAGTCAAACTCTGTTTTAATGAACTATTAGACGTTGAAAAAACATGGATTCGATCCTTGAATAATCTTGTGTTGAATCAGAATAATATATACAAGGCATTAAACAAGAGGGATCACCTCCACTATTTCCTCCATGTTGATACATTGTTGTCTCTCGGGATGCCAATAATATCTAGAAATAAGATTATAGTGTTGGAACTGAACTGGGAAGGCAGATATATCATTTATAATGTAATCTCGATGGATAATACTCCTTGGTCCCCATGTATGGAGAGAGCATCACTCCTCCAACCAATGATATTTTCCACAAGATGTATTTTGAATGAATGTGACACTAGTCTATGATTCATGAATTTAAAATACTTGAAAAACATCATCATATTTTCATGACGCTAAACTGCATAACAATCAACATCATAGTCATAAAACCATAAAATGTGTAGAAAACAATGTCCTAGACACAAGATGTTAAACTACGTGCTCATATTCATGTATCATGACATTAAAATATGTGAAAATTACTATTTGGAATTTATAGTTTTGAATAGGGTCTCTTATATTATCATTAACATTGGTTCATAGTAGCCACACCATAATCATACCTTTTGGAACAGTAACT
Source organism: Viscum album (assembly GCA_963277665.1). Classification (NCBI taxonomy): domain Eukaryota; kingdom Viridiplantae; phylum Streptophyta; class Magnoliopsida; order Santalales; family Viscaceae; genus Viscum; species Viscum album. Next base: position 782,025 of record CAUJRU010000338.1, read on the forward strand.
ATACCTCATCCTCACAGTTTGACATTAAACTATGTGTTCATTGTTTTGTCTTCACAATGATAAACTACACATCACTGATCATCCATCTCACATGATCATAAAAGGAACATAGCCGCATCCCAGGCACATAATATTAAACTGGACACCAATGTCCAAGAATTATGACTTGAATCTATATTTGGGTTTATCCTTAAAGAGGTTTCATGTGGTGTTGTCCTTATTTGACCCTCATTCATTCTAGGGTGTCCCTAGTGTACTACACATTTGCCTTTTCTTGTATTATCCCTCTATAATAGTCTAAGCATCATGACTTTAAACTGTGTACACATTCTTCTCAAGAATAAGTATTGTCAATGGGATTTGTAGGTCTTTATTCACATCATTTTTCCATGACATTGCGCCACATATTTCCTCTCTGAATAATTACCTATATGACCCTTAACCATGAATCTAAACTATTTTTGAGTATCCTCAAGATTTTGTGGTATGTTAAGGGCCTCCTTCAGCATCATTAATGTCAGGTTGTTCACTCCATACCTACATTTCTCTTTTGGTTAAGATTTTTTCCCTGACATCCTGGATGTACAATGATAAACTGTATGACACCCCGATATCCTTTCTTGATAGAACATTGTCCATGGCATTGGTCACATACCATTCCATCTCTAAAAACTCTGTAAGGCTCGATTGCCATACTTATGGGATATGTATTATTTCTTAAATATTTAATCCTCGGTCCTAGTCAAAAGATCAACCATTTAGATCCTTAGCATGTGTTTCCTTAGGGTGTGCATGTTGTGGCATGGGATACTGTTAGGTCCTCAGTCCCATTAGGGTAATAACAATTGGGAAATTAACCTCCCAAATGAAATTTCCTCTCGCCAACATCGTATTAACATGATAATAAATTATATAAAAATAAAAAACCATACCGCATGTCATTAAACCACATGGGACAATCTTGTCACATGAACATAAACTACAACATCATTTCTCCTAGCATAAGTCGTCTACCATGAACCCTCTGTGTTAATAGATCGGACTTATGTAGTGATATTACCTTCATCAACACTTTGTGGCTTTATTCTCATACTGATGAGATATGTAGTGATTTATAGATCATTAATCTCAGACCCAACCATTTATTCCCCTTTCCACAATTTTGATTCATTTTTTTCCTTAACATAACACATTAAAATGAATTGGATTTCAGAAACTATAGATGCATTAATTCCCCGTAATAGATCTATATGTCTCTTGGACCTTCTGACATACCATAGTCCATTTTTACAAAAAATTTAAACTATATACATTATATTTCCTAAAATATTTACTGTAGTGGTGGACCATGTTGGATTTATTCAAATTGGTCTTCTCTTAATACAGCACTATATAACTCTGTATGAGAAATTACTCACCATGTTCTAAGAACTGAAACTTTAAACTAGTTTCCCAAGTCCTGGATTCTTGATTTTAAACTATGTCCAGGCCTCCTCTAGGATATTTCATGTGGTGTTGGGCCTCCTTGGCCTCATTCCCCCACATCAGATACATCCAATTGGGATACATTCCTCACTTTTCTAAACACTTTTCCCATAAAATAAGATCCCACATCATCAATGTGTGATGTTAAATTGTGTTCAAACCACAAGTAATATCATGATTACCCAGGATAATAATGGGATACCCTAGTCCCTCGAAATAGAGGGATAACCCCTACCAGTGTCAATCTCTTTCTAGACCATGTTTGTGAACTATGTGTGTCTTGATTCCCATCATAATGAGACATGTATAGACACCCAGACCTTTCACCATAGAGACCAATAAGAAACTCCTTAAAATCACTGGCCCTTTGTCCTAAATTATGGTCCACATAATATAACATTAATTTTTTTGCGTGTTAAGGGATTGATTAAAATTCCCTATTACATTCACATCTCACCGTCCATGAATTTCTCAGTCTGGGTCTCCAATCTCCTTCGAATCCAGATGGACACCCTTAATGTTGACAGTTTCATGCCACCATTGGCTCACCTCCCATATTTATGTTAATGAATTTATAATCATGTGTTTCAAAGATGGTCAATGGTTGATTTTTCATTTTCCTTTCCAATTCATAGCTGGCTTAAGTAGGTATTCCTAAGTTTCATCCATGTTCAACAATCTATACTAACTCACCGGTCACCCCTCTGATCCAAATCTAGAATGTCATTATTTACTTCCATTTCATTCCCTACACTCTCACACATGTTAGAAGATCCTAAATATCATTCCTTATTTCCCACATAGATCATGGATTTCATAGGTCTATGAGTCTAGTAATGGGTAATATAACATGGTATTCCGGGTCCAAACTCTATGAACATTATATTGAATCCTACATCCAAGAAATCCTGAATTTATACTATGATTGAATCCCTTGGAATGTGCTCTATTGTGCAATACATTAGGGTCCTCTTTCATGTTGGGTTTTTAATTAGTGACATCACACATATCCTTTAGGGATATCATTGCATTGGTCCAATAATTATGACATTAAACTATATGCAGCAACTATAGTGGGACCCCCATATCTTCAAACCTATGGCAAAACCTATGTTTGGATTCAACCTTTTGGTGTGCTCTATTCAACAGTTCAAGAAATTCTTTATTTGTTCCCCCTCTATCATTCACATCCAGATGGATCCCCTATGGGTGATGGTTTTATGCTAATTTCACCTCACCTTCCTGTAGGACCCCATAACACCCATAGAGGGGAGGTTTGAATCAGTTTGTCAACTATTTCATTTAATGTGGTAGATCTTGTTACGAAAATGGTACGAACTTATTAATCTTGTCTTACAAAATTTTTCAGTAATCAAATATTCACATGTAGAGGGACAACCCAAAAATTTTACATGGATCACCACTAATGGGTAATCCCCATAGAATAAACCAATAGTTTGTTAGTCATACCTAAATCCACTAATTTTCAATGTTTGTGAAAAATGAAATTAAGACACAATCACTCTATTCTAGGCATAATGCCTTTAATATATGTTAGGGATATGACACTACCTCCCTCATAACCCTTCCATTAACTCCCCCTAGCATTCTACTTTAGGAGGATTCTCACTTATCTTATTGACATGAAGGTTTAATTACTAGATTTGAATTTATATATTTTTTCCATATATAATGAGACAATTTTTACATCGATGTCAAGAATGTATTCACTTGAATGCACTGTTCATTTGAACCAGATATTCAATACTATCGTTCATGAATCTCCTTCAAAATGATCACTACCTTCGTGAAGAAAACTACATTCATAGATCAAAATACATTCACAATGATAGTTGGGTCATCTTGGAATACCCATTAACCATTAAACTAACATTACTAAAAATCATTTGAACAAGATTAGGTATAACTAGCCTTTTCTTGATTCTCATACACACATAGAGAAACCTGAATCACAATGCTTCAATACATCATAAAATCATATAATTTCAGACATTCTCTAATTATTTTAAAGTTAAATAATGTGGGAGTAGCCTCATATATATAGGAATGTCCCTTCGCAAATCTACCATGCCTCTAGTGATTTTTTGTGAGCCTCCAAAAACATCAATGCGAATCTCCTCCATTGACAATGCTCTAGTGATTTTTATAATATACATGGAAATTATCATCAACTCATCATGAATTCATGATTCTACACTTCTCGTTATCACAGAGAAGAAGCTCAAATCATTGTACAGTCAAAAATCTCCATACCTTCACAGAGATAAACCTTTGTGAAACCTATATTCTAAAAACCCATTCCATTCCCAAATTTATGAAGTGTTTATTAAAAATAATCATTTTTTGATGCAAGCAACAACATACAAATTTTGGGCCCAAAATTTTGGAAAACACTAGGATATGCTGCCACCTTCTATGTTGTAGTTATTTTTTACTTTAATATCACCTCTACTGAATATTCCTTGATCATACAAGTGGATTGAAAACAAACACAAATCAGAATCCATTTCTAGCAATGAATAGCCTTTCTTCCAACACACCCATCCTAGGAAAGTTCCCTACATGATTGTCTATAAGGAAAAAAAATCATGGGTTTCAAACATGGTCAATAGTTAATCATACATCCCCCATATTGATTTTTGGTCCCTATGTTTTCAACATGGTCAACATTCATCCCTTACTTACCAGCCACCCTATTGTGGTCTAAACATAATGACCTTAATCTAAGAGCCTCACTGCAGTATTTTCCCCTTTCCATATCACATATGCATCCCGGCCTTTAGCCTCCTAGTTCTTATGTGGAATAAAAACCCCTTTTGTCTCATTCTCATCGGGCTTATTTTATCTTTTTCACACAATTGAAATGGTAATGGACATTTCTATAGTCCACCTGACATGTATTTAAACTATTCACAATGGTCTAGGTAGTATGGCCATAACTTGTGTGAAACATCTAAGCCACATGACATTAAAATGTAGGATGTGTCTAGATCACATTATATTAAACTATTCCATGAATCATCGTCACTTTATGACATTAAACTATGTGTTCACCATCCTCAACATACGACATTACACTACATGTTTATCATCCTCATTTTCATGACATAAAAATGAAAGACATCCTAGGTCCCCACAAAATAGGTCCTTCCCAGATGATGGGTTTGATCTTTTTTCAGACCAATGTTCCCACAAAATGTTCTTTAATCCACAATGATGTAATTCTAAGAGATTTGGATGCAATTCGAACATTCCATCACACCACTCCCACACTTTTCCTGCCCCACGTATGGATCATAATCCTCTTCATGTTTGAAGTGACCTTGTGATGGCTTGTTTGTGTAACTTCGTCTCACATACGATTCTAGTCTAATGTTCTTGAATACTTAGGACGCTATTTCAAGTTAGGTTCTATGTTTACAACATGGTTAGTGATCGAGCCTCATCTGCTTGTCCCCATTTTTTGGTTAGTGGTACATATGTTGTGTTTCAAACATGGTTAGCAGTCATCCTATACCTATTTTCCATCTTCCCCAGGTTTCAAATGTTGGGCATCGTGATTCACATTTTTCATTACCCTTTGTTCTGATTGACTATAACACTTAGGTGTTATCTCATTCATGCACTGGCACACATTTGGGAAAGGCATGTTGGCTATTCTGGGATCCTTATTCACTAGTCATTGATTCTCTCATCCTGAACACTCTCCTTGGTCAATCAACATTATCATACCCTAAGTTTTCGTTGGTTATATGGAACTCATATACAAATTGAACAATTATTTGGTCATCCCTTGTTTCTCACACCAAGAATGACCCACATGTTCTTATCAATTATTCACAATGTTTTTTCAAGTATGATTGAAGTACTATAATTAAAGAAAGAAAAAAACATTCCATTCACAAAAAAATTAATTTTTAAATAATTATCCATCCTTTTAGTAGTATTAGGGAACATCCACATAAGTACAATAGGTGAACCTATTGCTTTGGTCCTAGGATTGAGCTCATTAGCTTCACTAAACTTTGGAGCGTGGACTCCAGAATATTCGATCACTACCAAAACACCCTTTCATCCTACAATGCTTCCAAAATAATATCATTCTCCATGATATGTGCATGTCCCAACATGGATAAAATATCTTCCACTTGACATGATGACTATCTTATCTTCTCTATGAACACCTCTAGATGAGTCCTTAGTTGTACGGCGATCTCCAAATAGATTAAAATGATGGAGGAATTCCAATTAGATTTATCTTCTAGGTGCTAAAACTCTTCAATGGATTCATAGAGATTTTAGTTGCTTGTAGATTTCTCTAGATGGCATGTAGAATCCATATGTCAAATACTCTCCTTCATTTTCATAAATACGTAGCAGCGGCTCATCATACAAAGACCTAAAGAATTCACCCCTTTGATACACATAATATGTAACAAAGGGTGATTTAACCCCATATATTTCAACCATTTTGATTACATATTCATCTAAAGGATGCATTTTATTCACTTCCATGCTCGTAGCTAGATGATCTGATTTTCCTCAAACACATAAAAAAAGTTTCATCTATCTCCTCAAGATCTATAGGATCATAATCTAAAAATACATCCATTAATTTTTTAGATAGATCCTCCTCTATTATCTTGTCAGCTGGGACGGGCTCCATTTCAAGAGTTTAGTCATCATCACTAGACCCTACCTTGATATGGTAGTCTCATTCAACCCCGATAACCTCCCTTCTAGTGGTGTCCATCACAGCCACAACCGACTCTTCACTAGAGACAAGGACCTGGTCATCTCGGGTTGCTGGCTCCACATAGAATAGCTCCCCTATTGGATAATGGATTCTAGATCCCCCATCCATCTACCATAGAATAGATCCCTCTAGTTCTATCATAGTTTCAATTGGAATAATTCCATTCAACCAGATCTGGAAGCAACAGATGTGGCTTTGAATGACAAGAGACTAACAAAAGTTGACCAATGAAATTTCATGCTCTCATGTTTTCATATATGGAACACCATGGTGTCACCTCCATATATGATTGGGGGCTCTTAGGATTCTAGGGTGGCCATTTGGCCTCCTCAACTATGACTGGCCCCACAACGGATTTCTCTCATGATGCAGATCCTGGATCCTGGACCTCTGGACCTGTTATCATGCTTTCATCCATGCCAATAGTGGTCCCTTGCACATGATATTCCTAAATGAAATATATTTCATTTGGGAAGTCTATTTGTATAAAGAGGGAATGTGCACATTAGAGTAAGTAAATTAAATATTTCCTTGATATTATCATAGAATTCTATAAGGAGTTTGATATTTCACCATCCTCTGGAAGGATCCATATACTGGCATCTTCTCCAAGATTCATATAATTCTTTGTGAATGGGATATTTTACCTCCATCTCATAATCCAAAATCAATGGAGGAGAGGTAAGATCATGCAGGACATTAAAACAATTTTTAATCGGATTTGAAACACCTTTGGAGTGCTCTAGATCTACAAACACCACCACATACCATTCCACATCTCCCTGGAACATGAGGAAGACAACTGTAGTGTAACTGATCCCCACATGTTCAATCAGATGCCTATTGAGGTACTCCCACATTCTACTAGGATTGAGGAATTGTCTACTAACAGCCCTATTTTCTCATGATTCAAGGTAAACAACATCCTCAGGAATGTCCATGTAGTGAAACCACTTCCCGGGATCATTGGTAGCCATCCTGTAGAACCCTCATGATGGTTCCCCTTACTCCTAAGTCCACCTGACTGGGATCATTGTGCATAGTTCTACTAGTCCTAATTCATTTTTGGCTTGTGTAGGCCCCAAAACAATTGGCTTCATTGATGCAGCTCCTCCACCATGTTGTGCCCTAACCGAGTTTCTATGGAGTTCACTCACCATTATTCAACCTCATCCCCGAGGAACTCCTTTAGTGGCCTGGATGGCCTGATTCATGAGTCTTTTTTCTGGGTAGGCAGCCTCCCATCTCTTCTCATACATGTAAGAAAACCCATATGGGGCATTGGATGGTTATATCATGTTATATATTATTCCATATTCACATGTGAAAATTAGACAGAGCTGACTCATCACACATGGGGTTAATTCATCAAGTACTCCCAAGTACACCTTCGTATTCATCCTCTACATACACCTAAACTACCTTGTGAATTTTTGTGGGTATTATGGATCGTAGATCATCTCACAGTCCACTATTTACACTATAACTCGACCTCAATAGGCCATAAGATATGACTGTTTCACCCTATTTCCCGTTCCATCATCAGTTATAACCCCCTTCAGTAGCTGAAAAGGGTGAAAATTTAATTGATCCACCATCCTAAAATTTCTCGACACTATCATCATGCCCATATTTAATGAGAAAATTCACAAAAAATTCAAAATTGTTGGAAGAATGTTCATCTTGGGAGGGATATGGGTTCATATATTCATTACCACCCATGTGTGTATCCTCCCAGCAACACTAGAAGTGGAGTAGTCCATAAATTCCTAGTAGATTCTTTCCCTCACAAATAAGATGGATAACATTTTACATGTTCACCATCATCATGATCCAAATGAAGACACGCTACCCTATTTACATTATCACCACCATGATGAATCTAACAATCCTCACCCCCTTGTGTTCATCTCCCACCCACAGCATCCACCCATAGATAAGTGTTTCAATGAACCCAACCAATCTGACTATGTTTTAAGGCTCTATAGTGATGTTATGTTCTAATAGTTTCAATTGGATATCCTCTAGGATCCACTAGTAAGGGTCATACATTCCGTGATGGGATCCCCTTAGATAGTTGTGGGGCCTTGGCAGTAGTTCTTTGTCCACCACTTCCCCCTCAGCAGGATCATCTATTGGGAAGCTCACCAAATCACTAAACCACTTCTTGAAAAAGATTCCCCTCATACATATATTTTTTTAGAATTTATAGTCACCATATCTAGAATAACCATTTTCAGAAGAGGAAGATACTCTTGATACTCCCAAGCATTCTCCATGGGGAGGAATTTGGCATACATGTATCCTGAAATCATGATTCTAGAAAAATTATGGAGATACGAGAGGCTAATTTCGACCTCCCCATGATGCAGATGGAATGAGTTATTCCTTAATGAACATCTTTACATCAGATCCTACATGATCTCTTGCTGTTGGGAGACATTGTACTGAGAATCCCATACCACATTATGCAATTTTTATGGCTCAGCTCTACCCCAAACTCATTGTAAGACACACACACCTTGAAGTCCTCGAACCATTTCTATTTGATGATACCACCCTGGAATAGATCCCAATCTTTATTCCATCCTTTTTATAGGTTCTCTAACCCAACATTGATGTTTTATAATACATTGGTGGTGATGAATCATTCTCTATCTTCCTCCCATCGATGTTGCTGAGGTGGTTATAGGGGAAATCCACTGTGATGGTGGTGGGATCATTATAGATGTGGATGTAAGCATCACTAGGCCACTGGCACTGCTGTGGTGTACCCCAGAACAAGGATAATTGGAACCCGGTTCACAAAGGTGTGTTTATAAGGTGAATGATCTTAGTTAAGATAGAGATCTGGTGAGATGTTGTGTAAAGATAACAAATGGAATGGGACCATCATGCGATATTTGTAGTTGCATGACCAAATGAGATATAAGGTAGAATACACCCCCATGAGCATCATGATACCTTCATCGCAAAACAACTTTGTGATCTCCCATTGTTTGAATGCTTTACCCATATCATATTAACATCCTTTCACATCATCTCCAATTCTATGGGGGTCATCTATTGGGGCCAAAATTTCTTCCCTATGATAGACTAATGGTGACCATAGACATTTGGGGAGGAATCTAAGCTCAAATGTACCCAAAAATATTCTGTAGGGTCTTCCTCATGAATCCCCATCATGGAGTTCCCTTCCATACCATGTGGACACAATGAACTGGTGTGGCTCCAGTGAGTCCAACACCCATTGTGACCATGATAAGGTAGTTCACAGATGGATTCACATATCTAATGGAAAAATAGCCTTTTAAAAAGTATAAAATCTCTTTTTGGTTCATCTTGGATCATTGAGACTCCCATTTCCTATAAAAATCTAGCTACCTACAAGTCAAAGGAACAATTACCCTGACCTTTCAACATTAAAACTCCCAATTTCCAAGAATATGAGAACAAAAAACCCAACTGATCAATGGATAATTTAAGGTACTATAGCATCACGAGAACCATATCCCCTTGTTCATAATTACCACCACCCATTTTTTATATTCCTATCACAAATTCCTACACCCTTCGAAGAGGAAGAAGTCCCTATGGGGTACATGAGTCTTCAAAGAACATTAATCCTTCACGAATCCCTCTTTTTTTACCTCCATGCTTCATGCCAAGGAGCGTGCACCGTATTTCCTGAAGACCCTTCCTTCATGATTCCACTAACTTCTAAAAATCACATATTCATCATGAAGCACATCCCAATGAGGCTTTCTTTTTATTGATACCCTCCTCCCAACAACTCTTCATTCATGTGTTATTGATTTTTTGATCTCTCATGAAGTGTCCCCTATTGCGTTTCCATGCCTGTTTCTTTTCATTATAGGTATGCTAATAGATTTTACATTTCATCATAGTTATCCTAAAATAGACCCCACCAATGAGTAATCCCCCACACTATTACACTATAGAATTACTGAAACCTTCCCTTCCCTAAGGGTAGATGAGCGACTTTTATATAATTCTAAGAGGTGAGGAATGAATCCCCCACATCCGAACTGTAAGATGTAAAACTTCCCAGAACCAACTTCCTAAACAAGAAATTTTATACTATGATCTCACCCTATGGATTATGTTTAGGATAATACATCTATGACGGATAGGGTATGTACATCATAATGCATGTCATCACATGGAATGAGATATTCCTCATGTGGAATCGGATCATCTCCATATGGCATGAAATACTCTTGGGAATCCCTCATTGAGTAATCCCATAGCCATTATTATAGGTAGAAGCATCTTTTATCATCCTCACTCCCCTCATAAAATTGGGTTAAAGAAGTGATGGGAAATTAATCCCTCTTATCTCTTTCCCTATGGGATTTGTCTCCATGTGAGACTCGATAAGTTTCCATGCGTAAGTCGCAATGCACCCTTGATTGGATGATATGTGTATGACTGACATTGAATGAGATCTTACTCACATGGAATGAAATCCTCCTTATAAAAAATTAAATATTCATCGGTAAGATTCCACACATAATCCCAACACCATCTATTTTCATCATTACATTCACGACATGAGCACCAGGTCTACTACATTCTCTTATTTCTCACACCGAGTATGACTTATGTGGGCATAGAGGTTAGTATCGACAATGAAATTTATCCAATCCATAAATGGGTATCATTTTTATATTATAACATAGTCATAATCTATTTATGAGATATTCCTACACATAATCTATAACTTGTTCCAACAAAAGGGTCTCCTTCTTATGTATAAGCCCCAATCATGCACTACATCCACCTCTAATGAGTAAGCGAAAACCATATTTTCCACTTACATTTGGAAACCTTTTTAAGTGTAAGCCATAATGACCCATCCAAAACTATGGGGAATTTGATTCCCAACTAACTAGGATGCAAAGGAAACCTCCCATAGGTTCATGCCCAACACCTCAAACTCGTCATCGATTCCATCCACTCCACCCACACACTTCATCCATAATCTATCTTGATTCTTACATAGTCCCCCACATCCTGTTAATTTCATACCATGCACCTACTTCATTCATTCATGTATTTATAATCTTCACCATCTCTGGTACAAAAAGATCCTCAGTAGATCCGAAGTATAAGTTCCATGGAATCCAACATAATTCATCCAAGATAAATACATTTGCTAATGTAATCTACTATACATAATCCCTACTCCATCCATCTAACTACATTTTTTCATCCCTATCCTCTAGAAAGGATATGTAAGAGTCCCCATTGAGGTTCATTCCCCACCAATGTTAAACCTTGTTGTCGAATCCTAGGGTGAACCTCTCTATTCCTCCCAATGTTGTGTCCAAGTAAGCCATCATTGTGTGACATTTGACCTTTTTGGGACACACAACCCAAGGTCCACTCTCATCAGGTGTTCTGACCCATCCATCTGGTAAATGATAGTGCATCCCTCTTAGGGATATACCCCTCAGTGGTGGGAAAACATCCCTTTATGTGACACACCACTCCGAGTTAGATCTCATTAGGTGTTCTGACCCATCCATATTGTAAACCTTCCCAGCGCCCCCTAGTGATGTGCCCCTTTGATCTGTATTCACTATGTGTCTTTATGAGCCTTCATATGCCTCCAAAATATGTTAAACTCATGACCTGTCACACAAATACCGCTTATTTAACATGGGGTTCTTCAGGAAAACGTTGGAAGATATGCCTACGATTTAAGATACCCTACAATTAATTTGGGATACCCTAGGATCCACGCACAAGATGCCTCCAAGAGATTACCTCATATGAGGAAGAATACATGTGACCAATGTTTCAGTGTCCATACAAGATAGAAATTCCCAATGAAAAAACACTCTAAACTTAAGGTTTATGCCCTCTCAAGAACCATGGGAATGTCTAGAGCGAAAAAGAATAATTAAATGGTGTAAAAATAGAGATATAATTGATAATGACTTTCACACACCCCATCTTAATCATTAATGGAGACTTGGACTAGGTGTATAATTCCATGGAGAAATCCATGGAAGGATGAATCAACATCCTATCACCCTATTTTGATCATGGATAAGACATCACTAATAAATTTAATAATGTTTCCCGCCATTGGAATGCAGGGAAGAGGGGTAAAACACACCTTCTTAGAACAACAAAATGTTAGGTAGAACACACTATTGAATGCATCAGAATCAGTATTATTGAGTAATCTCGAAGCCCTTGAGGCATGAGGAAAACACATCAATGATAAAACATATATTTTCATGTTGGAAAAATGATTATTTATACACCAACATATACTATTTTTATATTTTATATTTTCTTAAATACTATTTTTGGTGGCCTCCTGAGATGTACTCACACCCTAATCAAGACTCCAAGGAATATGGGTACTCAAGATGATGCTACTCAATTTCAGGTATAGCTTTAGGACATGGTACTTTGTTTATCCATAAGATGATGGGTTGGACCATGGGATGTAAGGACTGGGTTGGTTCTCATGAACATGTTCTTTAACACTTTATTGTTTTGGTTTTTCACGTTTAAATGTATGGATTCAAAATATGTAGTGTATATATCTCATGGTTATATTTTGTTTCACTTGGTTTATTGTTTCTCCTTTACTCTGATTAGTATTTTGAATGTTTTGTGTTATTATATAATTTTATATTATTTTAGTACTTTTTTTCATTGATTTTGTGTTATATTCCTCCAATTTCATCACTATAGACTCACACTATTAAATGGAAGCCTATTTCATATGGGAGTTAGACCAGATTTCACATGTGGAACTGGCTAATGGAACCAAAATAGTTTCCCTCATCCAGGGATGTTTAGAAGTGTAATCATAGGGGTTTACTTTTGTCTTACTATTGTACATGGTAGACAAGAGACTAGGATATTTTTATATCATTATATAGAGCTAGTTCCTAGTCACCTATTTCTAAAAGCATGATAGAAAACCGAGATCCCATTAATGGGAAATTCATGTTCTTTCATTTTGATTTTACCATTGATTGATTTTACAACTTGAGTAGCATAGATTATTGTGATGTTAATAATTTATGAGTTTTTTATCTCTTTCCTTGGTATTTAAAAAGATTTTTTGAGTGTTCATGAAAATATAGGTATATAGAATTGATCTTCCATCCATATATTTCTTGTGATTGATAGGTACATGTGATTGACTATACTGGTAAGGTATTTTTCTATTTTTCATTTACACATTCTCTTCATTCATATCACTATATAATTTTATATGATTAGTGGGGTTTATATTTAAGGGTTCACAATCATTTATATGTTTTATATATGTTCATATTGAAACACTACATAATCAACTCATCGTTTTAAATCTAGGTAATAAACATGTATAAATAATTTATATGGTCTCAATTTTGGTAAAATAAAGTGCCAATATGAAGCTTATGATATTTTTTATTATTAGAATAGGTTAAAATAAATCTATTTAGACAAATTTATGTATCATTATATATTATAATGTTGCCAATTTTTTTTGGATTGATTTTTGGAAAATAGATATTCTTGGAAATATAAAATATCACATTTTTAAATGGTATAGTTCTATAATTTGATATGTGTAATGATGTATCCTTTATGGAAACTGATGAAGAGTTTCTATTCTATTGTTGTTTGACCCTATGTGTGGTGGTTTGGGCTGTGTTATTTCCCATGCAAGGAGACCACTAGTTACAAGCAGTGAGCCCTTATTGGGATTTATTTTATTGGATAATAGTATGTTTCATGAATTTTATTCAATTAGGTTGTAATCATAAGGTTGTGATGCTTAATATATTAGAACTTATGTAGTGAACCTTTTGGGATGAGGCCTACTGAGTTATTGGACACCATAATTGGTGTCTACAGTGTAAAGTTGATGTATATGAGGGTTTTCTATGGGTTTTAAACCTATATTAAATGGTTGGTTTTGATGAGATAGACATAATACCATTCAGAATAGTGGAAGGAGTGTATCCCATAAGCAGTTAATTTTATGAGTTTCAACATGAATGTTATAGTGGGAGTCCTAGTGGGTTTCTTAATTTGTATTGGGTTGTGGTCATGGGTAATTGTCCTTGGGAAATTGAGGGTGAACATTAAAGAAGTTAGTATGAGGTTGTAGGTTCACTGGAATGAGAAGCATGATTCTATGATTTGGTGGTAAAATCAAAGCATTGTAAGTGAAAATAAATTTTTGTAAAAAGGAAGGGCTAAACCATGGATTATATATGCAAATCACCATAAATGATTGCATTTTATTATTTAAGGAAGATTTTCAATGGTAGGATCATGTAGAAACGTGGCCCAATTTTTCAAATATCGCTTTAGGGAGGATTGAGTTAAACACCTAATAGATAAGATAAGGGATGATATAGGGTGGATTGGTTATTTTGATCTACTAATTAATGTCAAGGTGATGTATTATCATGTGTTTGGACATTAATTCTGGGAATGGATAGTTTTATGGATGGGATGTGGAGGATGACTCAAGGCTATGGATGTTTTCAGACCATGATGAATTATTAGATGATTGTGAGGGAGTTTGATCCTAGTTCCAATGGTATGGGGCTTTTGGATATTCGAGTAGGGATAAGTGAATTTTCATATGAAATAATGTGAACCAGGGTTTCTAGAATGTTCATAGTGGAGGGAATGTGGCTTAGATGCATTGTGTCATTTGAGATATGTGAATTAGTTTCTTTGAAAAAGTTCATTCTTTTTTTGAAAAAATTAGGTTAATAATTTTGGCTATGCATGAGACAATTTTGTTTTATATTTGAATAATGGACTATTATGTTTCCTTGAAGATTTTTTTTCTTGAGATAGATGAACTCAAGTAGTTTGGGGGGGTAGTACCGTATAGGTCATTACTGCATAGCTACTTAGCAAAGATCCATGAGACTATTGTGTGTTTTGGTTTTTGATCCCAATTAAATCCTGGAGGTTGGTTGATGACGAGGTTATAGAAAGTAGTGAGGCATAGGGTCTTTTAATTCATTTTATGTATCCCTCTTTTGATAAGTACCATTAACAATGGAAGAGATTACATTGTTATCTATGGTTTATGACTCACTGTACTCCCTATTTTATGATGATCATTCACAACAAGTTGATATAATCCTACCTGAATTAAGATAGCAGTGGATATGTTCCATGCTATCTAAATAACTATTTCGGTTTGATGAATTCCCCTGTTACTTAATCTTAGGGATATAGAGAGAAAGTATGGTGGAATGTGAACTATTAGTATTCTATGAGTAAGGTACTTGGGATATACAATATCTTGTTGAATTTCATGGGAACCATTCTTTGAATCCATAGATGAGTGAAGGTTGATTTCAAATTTGTTTTACTCGTGTGAGAGATAGATGACCACATCCACTTTGGGGATATGTCTCAGAGTGGATAATTGAATGTGGTGGTTAGAGGTGGTTATTTTAAATGGTGATTATGGAAATATTATGGTGGGTAGTGAGGTTTCAGTTATAGTTTTGTAAACATCATTATGGAATGGTCATGGGAGTATGGAGCTGATCATGGGTCGGTAATGGTTTCATTAGTAACCTACTAAAAATAATGAAAAGGGTTTTCTCTAGGATTTATGAAGTGATAAATGTAATCTAATGTTCATGTATTTGAGGTATGGATGGGTGGAGTGAGACATGAATTTATTTTGTATGAAATTTATGTTTGATTCGAGAATAATTCAATAGGATTTAGGGATAGAATCTGGCAGACATTATTGGATGGTAGAAATATTCTTTTGGTGGAAGGATTCATTTATAGGTTTTTAATATGTTGAACGTGGGAGTATGGTGTTTTTGGGATGAGTCAGCTGGGTATCATATGAATAGTGTTTTTTGAATGGAGTGGTTGAGGATAGTTTCAAACTATATTCAGATTGATGTTTTGTAAATGGATATTTTGTTTTAGAAATGGTGATGGGATTCTAGGGAAAGAACTATTTTGTTCTTGTATAATGTATGGACGAATGGTTTGTGTCTATTTAAGTTCATTTCTATGTTAATGATGGTAACTAGTTTTTTTTATCTATCATAGAAAATTTTTCATGGTTAGTTGGGAAACATTATATACATGTTGTGGAAGCTTCTGATAGATATTTTAGTTGTCCTTTCCGACAGTGGAAATCACAAACACCAGAAGTTAGTGTGTTTAAAATAAATCCTACGGTGGGGAACATAATGGATCCAACTTGTAGTATATTGATGACATGATCGTTGATTTAGGTCAGATGGGTTTGGGTAAACACCATATTGGTGTTTTAGTTATGAAAAATTGTGTTGGATTGGGTTTTGTATTTTTTGGTTTCATTAAATAGTGGTATTATTTTATTGATGTTTGGGGTGTTTGGATATGAAACATATTTATTGGGACTTGATTTATTGAACAACATTGGATGAGGGAGGTGGTGGGATAATTGTTTAATCCATAAGGTGATGTCGAGTGTGTAAATTTTTTATGGTTGTGAGGATAATCATACTTGTTATTTTCTTACTATCTCTTCAATGGTGGTGTACTTATTTTCTCAATGATCTCTATGAGGGTTAGTTTCAGTCATATTTCTATTACATTACTAATGTGTCTGATGTTGGATATTTTAAGCACGAGGTTGATACATCCATTATAAGAATCTTTATTAAGTTATGGATCACATAGTAAGAGTACCATTCCATTAGTCCGGATGTTTTGATGACATGGTTATGTTTACGAAGAACATTGTAGTGGGAATTGGATAAGTCATCCATGTTTCCTTACGTTTTTTATTTTTAGGCATAGTTATTCTTGGGAGAACAACTCAAGGATGATTTCTAAAATGTTTGGGAGGTTATAATATCACTAACAATTGATGAGGTACATCCGAATTTAAATTTTTGATCAAAATCCTTATAATTGTGTTAAGGGAGTGTGGCTTGTAGGTAGAATGGGTCTTGAGAGTGTTTGAGGGTTTTAGGACATGAAGGGAGTGCGAAACGGTCTATAGATCAAATATATTAGGATTATATCATGTTTAGTTTTAACCATGTACTATAACCATGAGGGTTTGGGTGTTATGAACCAAGAAAGATGCATAAAATTTACATACATTGATAAACCAGGTGGGATCCCCTAGTCAACTGTGAAACTAGTACCCCTTGAAAATAGGTTGGTGGATTGGGTTTGTATGTCTTTTAAAATCATTTGGTTTTTAATAGGAAACCTTGAGGTTTCCCCCCTATTGGGTTGAGGTAGTTACATGGATAAAGAATATTTTTTCCAACCATTGAAAAACCATTCCCCTTTGATAGAGTAGAAAATGACCATTTTCATTCTCAACAATAAATGTTTCTTCCACATTTTTGAACCAAATTTGACCCCAATTAGCTTATAGTATGAACCAGTACCTCAATCCTCTTTCAAGGATGTTTATAAAATCATTATTAGGAAATTGAGACATTGTTTAGTGTTTTTTGAGGATTTGGGTAAGTCATCAACATTTTTTCCTTCCATTTTTAGAATGTATTTGTGTTTTTATTCATATTATTACACATATGTGAACCCTTTTGTTTCAAAATAGTCCTTTATATTATTGTATATTCTTTTTTTATTTGATTCATGGTTCACTGTTTGTGATTTTCCATCTATGTTTTTGAGGTAGAATTTATACAAGATTTTCCAATAGTCTTGATGTTTTATAATTTTTTTTTTCAAATTTTCCTCAATGCTACATTTTTATGTCATGGAAAAATGAACATAAATGATTCTTTAAATTGATGTGTGAGACCCTTTACTCTTCCATTTGGGTCAATTGATGAATTGATATAGGACCTATGGTTACACATGGGTATTTATAAACACTTTAAAGTGGTAAATTAGATTGGTATATTATGGGATAAGTAATTAATGTGAATGAATTTGTCAAATTGCTAATTGGAATATAAGAATTGGTTATGGGATGGTTGAAAAATTTTATATTCTAACTATTCTAAAACACATAGGATCTTTTTTAAAATGATTTAATGGTGTTTCTTGCATTTAGATCCAGTTGAGGGTTCTAATGATAGAGATTTGTTTTAAAAGTGGATAATGTTTCAAAAGGGGGTGTTGACCTCAAAATGTTTTGTAAATGGGATTATTATTATATATTAATTGATTATTTGATTTGGTTGTTTGATTTACTCCTTATGAAAATTTCTCAATAGAATTTTTTAAATTCATCAAATATAATGGTTTTTCCTTGTTCAATGTTTTTATTTTCAATGAGAAAGAACCTTGTTGATTTTTATTTTGGATATGTTTTCATGAAGACAGTGTATTCTTTGAGCCACTCAAATTTTTTGAAGTGATGTTTGGTAAAATTGATGATAGGGGATGATAAAGTGTTAATTAGTTATTAATAACATTTAATTGACACGTTTCATTAATTACAATTGAAATTTTTGACTATGAAATTGGGTAAAGGGGGTTTTGATAAAGGCCCTCCATAATTATGATTTACCACAGATAGTTCACCCTTATTTTTATTTTTATGTGATTAAAGTACAATGATAATGATCGAATTGAATTTAATGAATAATGACATGGTTTTTTTATTATGGAATAAATCTCCTCATCATAGTTTAGGATGTTTTATATGAGGTTTCACATTATGGATTTGGGTGATTGGATTTGGTGTTCTGAATCACGAATGGATACATGGACTACTATGGCTAATTTTCCAACATGTAACCTATATAATATGTGGTAATGGTACGTGGACTGATTTTCCGTTTTACAATTAAATTTTAATTTATTAATGAATGACATTGTGACCCATAGTCAGAAATCGAATTCATTTTATTATTTTGGGAACTAAAATCCATTGGTGCATAACAAAAACTGATTATAGATAAGTAATATTTTATTTTATTCTCGGAATACTCATTATTTATACACCTTCATAAAAATTAGTTAGAATATAAATTTTCAGACACTATTAGATTTGACCTACTGAGTTTTACTCACACCCTTCTCGACCTGATATACCACATGGGTACCTAAGAAAATGATTTATTATATGAGATAGTAGTTAAAGAGAGGGACATGTTGTTTTGTTTATACATGTGATAGTGGGTTTTAGAATGGGATGATAGGGTAGAGTGGGGAATTGGGATATTTTTTAGGATTTTTTTATTGTTTTTGTGGCAATTGGGCCCCACCCACCAGTTTCCCCACTGACACAAACATGTGGTCCCCACCATGGGGCCCACCCACGTGCCCGAACGGGTCATATGACTAATAATAATTACCATAGGTCAACATATGTCATTTCAAATGTTCTTTTTCCTCACTCACACACACCCTCGAAAACTTCTTAGAAGGTCACCCTTCCTGATCACTACTCCAAGACAAGCATGCTTAACTGTGGATTTCTAACTGGTTAGGATCCCAAAAAGGAATGTGCACCTTGATGACATGAGTTAATAATTTATTCATTTAAAACTTTATCACTCTAGGGTGTTACAATCACCCCCCCCCCCCCCCTTAGAGAACAACGTCCTTGTTTTGGGCACTACATCTCAACCCAGGCAGTTCACCACACTTATGGATAGGTACCACCTCTGATACCAAATGTGAAAACTGGGCCCCACCCACAAGTTTCCTCATAGACACTAACATGTGGTCCCTACCCTGGGGCCCTCCCACATGCCTGAATGGGTCATTTGACTAATGATGTCCCCACTGGCCAACACATGCCCTTTCTAGTGTGCTTTGTCCCCATTCACACACACCCTGGGAAACTTCCCAGAAGGTCACCCATCCTGATCACTTCTTGAGGACAAACATTCTTAACTATGGATTTCTAACCAGGTAGGCCTTCAAAAAGAAAGATGCTCCTTTTTTACACGAGCCATATCATTTATTCCTTTAATCCTGTATCATTATGGGGTGTTAAAATAACCCCCTTTAGAGAACAACATCCTCGTTGTAGGCCTTACACCTCAACCTAGCTAGTGCACCGCACTTAAGGCTAGGTACCACTACTGATACCAAATGTGACAAATGGGCCCTTCCCACCAGTTTCCCCACAGACATAGACATTTGGTCTCCACCCTAGGGCACACCCATGTACCTGAATTTGTCATCTAACAAATGATTACCCCACAGTCCAATACATGTCCTTTATAGTGTACTTTTTTCTCACTCACACACACCCTAGAAAACATTCCAAAAGGTCACCCATCCAGATAACTACTCCAAGAGAATCATGCTTAACTGTGGAGATCAAACCAGGTAGGCTCTTGAAAAGGAAGGTGCACCTTGTTGACATGTGTCATATAATTTATTAATTTAATCATGTATCATTTGGGGCTGTTGTGGTTTTGTTATTTTAGGTTTCAATGTATTACTTCCTTACTTGAAATGTTGAAATGTCATGTTTATATTATATTTCACTTGGTTTATTGATGGCCCTTATGTCTGGTAATCCACTTGTACTATTTATTTAGTTATTTATATATTTTCATATTAATTCCATTTTCATTACATGATATGATAGTAATGTATCTCTATTGATTCACCATGTAATTTAACTTCTGGTTAGTAGCATCTGGCATTCATGGATTTGTCCTATTCACATTTGGTGAATCGGTTTAGGGCCCCAGATAAGGTGCTCCTGGATGAGGATGTCACATTTCCAATCTCTATTTTCAATGGTGGATAGATTTTCATTATTCTTGAGGTAGTTATATCTATGTAATTAGTTTTAATTAATTATTTTATATAAGTTGTTATCATTTTCATTGGGTTATTGAATTAAAATTTATGCTTGTCTATTCAAAAGATTTATATGAAACAGATCACATTTTAATATGTATTTTTATTTTAAAAATGGATATTATTTTATATGAATTTTATTATTAAATGTCAGCATGTATTTTTTAATTATTTTTTATAATATTATAAATTTTTAATCCTTGGATGAGTTCGGAAATAGACAAGTCACTTTAGTGTGCGTAATGCCACTAGAGATTTTCCAATATTGATAGAATATGGAATGAATCTATATCAGTTTGAAGAAACAAACACCATCTAAGATCTTATATTTTCATGGTACATCCCTCATGCATTTTTTATCCTATTTCCAATTTTTTATAATTTCTTCTTAAAATATGGTGGATGTGAAATAAATTTGGTGGTGGAGAACATTTGTTAGTGATAATGACCTACTGTTCAAGGATATATGTTTTTTTTAATTAATAGATTCATGGTATACATGTGTGAAATGGAATATTATAGTTTTATAAGGGTCTATAACACTTCTTAGAAGGTTATGGTTCTTTCTAAAAAAAATTATTAGATAATGTACTAGAAAAATGTTCATTGTCAAAAGATTACATGACATGAACCTCTTTTAAGTAGGATGGCATCAACTGATATAGAGTGTGAAATGTTAAAATTATATGAAAATAGTTCATTACATTAAAAGTTTTCTTTTTTGTTACTTTAACTTTAGTTGATACATTTTTTGTGTATCATAAAATTGAGAAATTTAAATCCTGATAGGTTTTCACAATATGAACATCTCAGGACTAGTATATTGAAACCATTTGTGGATATAAATTTTTTCATCCACCATTTAACCCCCCCTCTTGATCCTTGGTGAAATTCCATTCATTTTCATGAAATTACTTCATTATATATGTCTCAATTTATAATTGAATATCTATTGAGTTCTTTCACATTTTCTTTCCCCTTTAAATTCTCTATTCACTATTATATTGGTGTGATCCCCTGACCTCCGTTAAATCTAGTTTTCATCATGATGTTTTGTGATCAAGTTTATCCTTATGATCTCCATCAACATAATTCTTCACAGGTGTTCCCCATTGAGTTGTTTCTTTGATATCAAGATAAATTTAAGACATTTTGAGAAAATACTAATGGTTACTTTCTATTTGTTTAATTTTGTACAATACTATGAGATTTCACTTACACAACATGCATGTTAACTTATAGAGTATTGAGTGATTATAATCATGTATTTTTAAAACTCAATAGACCCTTGGGATTACACATTGTAGAGACCTATCTTTAGGTACAATTGTAGGGTGATCTTACCATTGAATACTAATGAACTAGAATTTGGGTTGAAATATGTTTTATCATGACATGAGACCTTAGGTGATTGATTATGATAGATTCTACTTAGAAAAGGCATGAAATTTTTTGTTCAAATGACAATTTGATGTGGTATTGGTGTGTATACTGTCATGATAAAAACCTATGATATATTTTTATGAATGAAATGTTAATTGGTTGGAAAATGCTAATTGTATTGATTGAAAATTATGGATTATGATGTTATGTTGTGTTATTCCTACCAATATGACATATGTTATGATTCATGATGCAATACTTATATACGGAGCATAGCCTTGTTTATTGGTTAAATAATAATATATAAATCTTGTAAAATTATTGATAAATTTATTATATAAAGGTCTTATCCCTATTATGTGGAAATGATTATATAGAGAGTTGGACCCGGTTTGGATGACATGATTATATAGAGGGCTTGTCTCGGTTTTGTTGTAGAGCATATGGGGTTCAACCCGTTTATGCTAAAATGCTTATATAGAGTGAATTAATTTGATTATGGGATTATTACATGGACATTTGGTCATAGTTGGAATGCAAATTATATATTCTTATAGATATTTAATCATGGAGCCAAAGAATATAATTATTTTTATTCTATTAATTGATTAATTAATACACATGATTCTAAAATAAATTCATGGACTTACTATCAGACTTGTATAGTTCAAAGATGTTGGTGTTAACCTAATGAGTTATACTCAAACCCTATTTAGGCTATAGATTAGTTTTTATGAATATTACATGGATGAAGGTTTTCAAAAGGGAAAATGAACTTGTTTATTTTTTATTGCAGGTTGTGTTGGAGCTTGGAGACAAGACTAAACAAGAATTCCGGACTAGGGTCATTTGGTTTTATTTTTAACATATTGGTATTTTATCTGGAATTATACCATAATATATCTAGTTACATTTTATCCATAAATATCATGTTTCATTATTATTTTTATTATATTGTTCATCCTTTTATATTCTAGTTATCATATGTACTATTTTTTCTATTTTTTGTTACTATAATATTTATCTATTTAAATTATATTGAAACTATGAATAAGAGGGTATAGTCTCCCCAATATGTTCATACACTTCCACTTATATTCATAAGAATATTGAATATGTGGTGGCATACATGAGGTCTTGTAACAATCCTAATTTTACGAAGTAAGAGAGTACCAGATCGTGGGATATTACAAAGTGGTATCAGAGTTTTGGGTTTCATTTTTGATTATTTTACAACATTGGAAATGTAGAATTTATACTAGGATGTGTATAGACATGTTATTGAGATTTTAAATTTATGTATCTTACCCATGTACATGTTAAAATATGGGTTCCATGATATGGGATTTCTCTTCATGTTATTCATTTGTTACATTTGATATTAATTCATCTTGACTGATTCACATGTTGTGCGATGTCATTATTTCTTTTTATTTTTTATCATTGATGGTATAAAATGATATGTGTATACATAAATCATAATAGGAACATTGGGATATATATATTGAGATGAATTTTTCATGATAGGGTCATATTTATTTCATATGATATATTTTTTTGTATGAACTATGCAATGAGATACTGAATATATCGGAAAAATAGGGGAACAAATAAATAGTTTTGTTATGATAATTATATTACAAATACATGTTTATAAATTCCATAATCCATTAGTTCTCAGTTTTTATCACATTTTTAGGATTAAAAACATCTAGAGTAATAAGGTGTTTATTTATCTTATAAAGAAAATTCCTCCTCATCATCCTTGAATTGTACTTTAGGAGAGTGTAAATCAGCATGCTCCAAATATAGATGAATCAGAGCATCTAGAAGTTATTAAGGATCATATGAATTTTAAAATTCTTGATGGATTTTCAAGGATCATGATTTTCAGGGAAAGGGATATTGTTCACACTCTACCTTTGATGTATGATCTAACAAGAGAGTTGTAGCTACATCATTCACCTACTATTACTAGGGACGAAGGCCCTCAGGTATCCGATTTTAGGATAAAGTCAGTATCAATTATCCTAAATACGCAGATACACCCAAAACATAGAGTATAAATATTTCATCATATAATATTCATAGACCAAAATATTTTTTTTGGGACATTCTAGAGAAATGTTTTCACAAGAGTAGTTATCCTACAAGGACATTAGGGAAATGACTCTAATGTACTCCCATATTAAAATATTGATGGATATGAATTCTCTTGAGTTAAAGAACCTAATTTCAAGAGGAAATGTTATTGATATACTATGATGTATGTTTCATCGACTTTTAGGCATATGGACTCACTTTAACATATGTTGAGATATACAGAGACAGTAATTTCCAAGATGGGATTACCTATGATATCTAGTCATAGGTGAATTTTTTTCACATGGTTTTTATTTTGGAAGTTATAAATTAGGATCTCATCATGGAATTGAATATAAGTGATTCCCCATGTAGTGTCTATTCACATTCATTAGGGAGTACTAGGAACCCTTCTCCTGGTGGAAAGAAGTTTCTATATGATAGTTATCTCCATAGCCATAATAAGGAGAGTAGTTATATAAGTTGGAAACCATCTTAAGAATGTATTATGCTATAGTGATATCAATTTTTAATGGTTTTAAACAGTCAAACTCGATGTTTTTACCTGTATTTGGAGTTTGTCCCTCGAATCATAATAGGCCATTGGTAAAAAAAATATGGTAATGAAGTAAAATATTAGTGGCAGGGGATCGAGATTGGTACTACTATTTGGGAAGGACATAGATACACCTCATTAGATGAGTAGAAGAAGATCCACTAGATTTTTAGGTTGAGGTATGGTTCATGCTACCCTAGTGCAGCGGAGTAAATAATAGGATGAGTGAATAAAATATGTATTTTTACTAAATCCCATTGCATAAGGGAAATTCACCTTCATTCTCTGTATTATACTCTGGCTAGTTTCATTGGATTACATTTTAAAAATAGTGGAATGATTCATGTATTATCTTCCTTTACATGTGTTTTTATGATAGATTAGAAAAACAATAGTTTTTATATGTACATTCTATATGTTTTTTGGTCCTAGTTAGTGATGTTTTGGATGGAGTCTTAACCGTCAACACGCTTTTTGGATGGAAGTCTGAGAATATAAACTGTTACACGTAATATTCTCAATAAATTTTTTGTTACCATTTATTTTGGGAACTGGTTGTGCTGAAAATCGTAGGATTATATTGGATTTTATGTAAGGATTGGTTAATAATATATTAGTCTCATATTTAATATTATCATAAGATATTTTCATTTCATTATCTAGAAGGAGGAATTTATTTTCACCAGGTTTAGTGGGATCTTTGAGTTAGTATTGTAATACCAATTCAATGGAGAATAATTGTCTCATGACTCAGATATTAGTTTTTTCTCTAGATGATGGTGTAATATTGAATTATAATTTTAATATATTATTAGACACTTTTAACTATATTTGTTGGAGAGGTTTAAGGATTACCACCTGAGTGGTAGATCATGTTCATGTCAAGTTGGTGTTGGGAGCATTACCAGTTTTTATTCTTCCATACAAGATAGAACCAGTATAGCTTTGGGATTTAAAGGATTGGTTGAAAGATATAAAATCTAAGAGTTTCATATGATATATTATGTTAAAATTGTTCTTATATGTATTTTTTGAAGAATGATCATAGGAATTTAATATTTTGTTTGGAATATCGAATATTGGACTAGATGCTAGAAAAGAACTGACATTTCATTCCCTGAATTAAAAATATCATTGATCAATTGAGAGGTGTCTAGGTTTTCCCTAATATAGAATTGATATCGGGGTATCATTAAGTAATTGTGGGACCAATTCATTCCACATACACCATTTAGAAGAAGTTATAGATTTTACAAGTTTTTAGTGATGACATTCGTTCTGAAAAACATAGCTATGATTTTCCCTGCCTTGATGAATCAGATATTTCACGCCTTACTAGATCAATTTTTAGTGGTTTTCGTCAATAAAATATTAGTTCAATCCTAGTTAGAATATGATCAGGCCTAGTATCATATGATAATCATGTGTACAATAATTGAGCATCATCTTATTAACATGCTATTTGAATGCAGTTTATGGATTAACAATGTTCTTTTCGTAGGAAATCTATTCTCAAATACTACAGTGTTAGTGGACCAAGAGAATGTTGTAACCATGGAATATTGAGAGTGTCCCATGAATGTATTTGATACATCTAATTTATTGGGTTATCATGTTTTTTCTGATGCATCACCCAAGACTTCTCTATTCGGGTATCACTAATGTTCGGGATAACCAAGAAAGTGGTATTTATTTCTTGGACCTATAAATAAAATTGAGATTTTTAAGACATGAATGATATAATGAAATCAGCACTGATCCTTACCTAACATTATCTTGGTAAGAAATTTACACTTTACTCTGATGCATCAATAGTTTGATTAGAAGTAGTTTTGATGTAGGAGGATTGAGTGGTTGCATATTGATCTAGACATCTACGACTACATGTGAGAAAGTATCTTACTCATGACCTTGACTGTTCTTATGTGGTTCATTCCCTGAGATTATGGATACACTATTTTTTGGAATGAGGGTTTTGGTGTACACTAACCAAAATATCCTCACATATATCATTTCTCAATGGGACCAGATCCATCACCAAAGGAGGTGGGATGTGTACCTATAATCTTTCAGCTTCAAGATAGTTTATACACTAGGAATTAGAATCATCATTTCCAATTCAGGGATCAAGAAGATAACTACGTAGTTAGTTTGTGATTCTTGCGATGAGTGTCAAATGATACAACTCTTTGCTGTAATTAATCTTGATGTTTATGAGTCCCCGTGATTTGTATAACTAATTTCAACAACTATTGTACCAATGTCTTTGGACTGGACTGAGACCAAGATGTTATCAGATTTGGAGGGGTTATCTTTAAGGGATAGATTAAATACTATGGATCCACTTTCATGATAGTCTCTTACTAGCATAAATACTCTTTGTTTCCATGGATGAGTATGTGATCCTATAGGCTTGTAGGATGAGTTGATGAGATAGTTTCATCCTTCTAGATAGGTAATACACCATTGTCTTACAAATATTTATCATGATCCCATTATATAGTAATGGTAGCTAGGAAATAATATGTAGGTAGTAGGATTCATGGAGATATATTTCACCCGTTATAAGGTTAATTCTAAGCATTAAAGTCCTACTGGTCTATTGTAGTCTCTTATGATTTTATTGTGGAAGTGGGATTATTTCACTATAGATTTTCTAACAAGGTTACCCGAGACGCCTTGAATGAATGATACAACATGTCTAATTTGGGATCAATTGATGAATAAATCCCACTTCTTTTCCATTAGGGAGATCATAAATATATATGATCTGGGATGTTTTTACATATAGAGGATAATATAGTTTCACGGTCTTCTGAGGATTATCATTTTTGACAGAGATCCTCATTTCACATTTCGGTTCTGGTGGTATGTTTAGAAGGAACTATGATCATAGGTTCTTATAATTATATCCAATAATCCTAAGACCACTAAGGGAAAAAGGACTTATTGTGACGGGATTTCATCTCCCTTTCCAAAAAGGTTGGCACAGGCAGAGCGCCAAACCGCACGAAGGTTATTTACGATGGTGGGATCCCACTATCAAAAATAGTGAAGTATTTGCGACGGCACCCGTCGCAAATACCTGGTTGCGGTTAATAGCTTTTTGCGACGGGATGTCGTCCCGTCGCAAAAGGTGTGTCGGCAAGGACTATTTGCGACGGGACCCGTCACAAATATCTTTTAAACCGCTGACAGTAATTAATGTGGGCGTAGGTATTTGCGACGGATCTCATCGCAAAAGATACTATTTGTGACGAGATACCCGTCACAAATAATCTAACCTACATATACCCCCCATCGGTTTGTCCTCTCATTCCTCTCAAATCTTAGATCACGTTTCTCTATAAACTCTGATTTTAGAGGGAAAATTTTTCTCAGTTAATGTTTTTGTTCACGAAGAAGTTGTGAAGCAATCTCTATCAATAGAAAATCAAGGTTAAAGGTATTTATGTTTAATTTAATTTATTATTTTTTCACTTTTTATGTTAATTTTTTTTACTGTTGATTAGTTGTAATTAAATTAATTTTAAAATTTTTTTGTCATGAGTATTTACTTGTTCTAATAAATTGAATTTTTTAGTACAAATTTTTAATAATTAGTAGTAATTAATAATTAATAACGATAATTAGTAATGTATATAATTAATTTGTAGTAATTAATAATAATTGGTAACAAATAAAAATAAATACTAATAATTAGTAATAAATATTAATAATTATTAATAAATAGTAATAAATACTAATAATGAGTAATAATTAGTAATAATTAGTAATAATGAGTAATAATGAGTAATAAATAGTAATAAATTTGCATAAATAGTAATAAATTGTAATAAGTAGTAATAAATTTTAATAAGTAGTAATAAATTGTAATAATTAGTAAGAAATTGTAATAATTAGTAATAAATTGTAATAATTTGTAATAAATTGTAATAATTAGTAATAAATTGTAATAATTAGTAATAAATTGAAATAATGAGTAGTAAATAGTAATAATGAGTAATAAATAGTAATAAATTGTATTAATTAGTAATAAATTGGAATAATTAGTAATAAATTTTAATAATTACTAATAAATTTTAATAAATTGTAATATTTAGTATTAAATTGTAATGATTACTAATAAATTGTAATAATAACTAATAATTACAATTAAATTGTAATAATTAGTAATAAATTGTAATAACTAGTAATAAATTGTATTAAGTAGTAATAAACTGTAATAATTAGTAGTAATCTGTAATAATTAATAATAAATTGTAATAATTAGTAATAATTAGTAATATTTAGTAATAAATATTAATAATTAGTAATAATTTGTAATAATTAGTAATAAATACAGATAATTAATAATAATTAGTAGTAATTTGTAATAATTAGTAATAATTTGTAATAATTTGTAATAATTTGTAATAATTAGTAATAAATTGTAATAATTAGAAATAATTTGTAATAATTAGTAATAAATTGTAATAATTAGAATAAAAATGTAATAATTAGTAATAAATTGTAATAATTAGTAATAAATTCTAATAATTAGTAATAAATTGTAATAATTAGTAATAAATTGTAATAATTAGAAATAATTGGTAATAATTAGCAATAAATTCTAATAATTACTAATAAATTGTAATAATTATTGATAAATTGTAATAATTAGTAATAAATACTAATAATTAGTAATAAATACTAATAACTAGTAATAATTACTAATAATTATCAATAATTAGAAATAATTAGGAATAATTAGCATCAATTAGTAATAATTAGCAATAATTAGTAATAAATACAAAAAATTACCAATAATTAGTAAAAATAGCAATAATTATTAATAAATAGTAGTAAATATTAACAAATAGGAATAAGTAGTAATAAATATAAATAATTAGTAAAAATTATGAATAATTTGGAATAATTAGGAATAATTAGTTTTAAATAGGAATAATTAATAATAATTAGTAATAAATTGAAATAATTAGTAATAAATTGTAATAAATACTAATAAATACAAATAATTAGCAATAATTAGCAATAATTAGAAATAAAGAGAAATAATTTGCAATAATTAAGAAAAATTAGCAATAATTATTAATAATTAGCAATAATTAATAATAATTAGTAATAAATAGCAATAATTGGTAATAAATAGCAATAAATAGTAATAAATAGGAATAATTAGGAATAATTAGGAATAATTTGTAATAATTAAGAATAATTAAGAAAATTTTGTAATAATTAAAAATAACTAGGAATAATTAGTAATAATTAGTAATAATTAGTAATAATTAGTAATATATAAGAATAAATATGAATAAATAGGAATAAATAGTAATAAATAAGAAGAATTAGTAATAATTAGGACTAAATAGTAATAGTTAGTAATAAATAGGAGTTGTTATGAATAAATAGTAATAGTTAGTAATAAATATGAATAGTTAGTAATAAATATGAATAATTAGTAATAAATAGGAATAATTAGTAATAAATAGAAATAATTAGTAATAAATAGTAATAATTAGTAATAAATAGTTATAATTAGTAATAAATAGTAATAACTAGTAATAAATAGTTATAGTTAGAAATAAATAGGAATAGTTGGTAATAAATATGAATAATTAGTAATAAATAGGAATAATTAGTAATAAATAGGAATAATTACTAATAAATAGGAATAATTAGTAATAAATAGTAATTATTTTATTTTAATTTATAAATTATTTGTGAGGGGATCTATTATGACGGGTTCTCGTCACAAATAGCCTAAATAAATTTTATAAAAATAAGTATTTACGATGAGATTACGGGCCTGTCACAAAAAATTATATATATATATATATATAAAGTATATAATCAGAGACTTATTTGAGATGGTGAACTTCTCAGTCGCAAAAAATATTTTTTGCGATGGACCCGTCACAAATAATAATTTTTTGCGACGATGTTTTCTGCAATGGGTTATTTGCGATGGCACCCCGTCGCTAAAGATTATTTGTGAATGGATCCCGTTGAAAATACCTATAATTATGGTAGTGGATAGATGACTAATATAAATTCACTGCTCACATTTGGGAGGTTATGTTATGACCCTAGGTTTTGGATTTTTGTTGTTCATGGGAGAATCATATGACATTTTATAATTTTTTTGTAACAATAATTCCATGAATCAACCCAGATGGAAGGCTATAATTTGAAAATATGTTTTAGTTGTATAGAGGTGATTTAGTACTTATTGGAACCAACCTTGTGTATTTGGTAAGGTTTAGTTGATCAGGAGGTGTTTGATGACTGTAGATAGTGGGAAGAAATATTATGATGACTAGTGAAAATGACTTTTGTAGTTCGAGGTGGTTCATAATTTTTTCCATAAGGTTCCTCCTACATTGGGTTAACACCATATATGGATTTATGGGTTGCTGGAACCGATAATTATTGTGTCACTTGAGATATTGTAATGTGTTATACTAGTGACATGTTGATTGGACCTTCCAAAAATCTATAGTTCTATACAAGGCATGTTATTATTTCATATCTTCAAATATATTATATAGTCCATTATGATGTAATAGACATTTATGATTTCAAGATTGGTTTATATGTTTCCAATGAGGACGATCTAATAGATATTGTGGACTATAGTGAGAAGTATCTCTAGGTAAATCCCATACATATAGTTTGAGTGTATATGCATCATGAGTGTGTTCAATAAGATATATGGTTGTAGGTAATCTGATATAAGAGCATAGTGTCATGACATTATCACTACGATCCCACAATGATTCTTAGAGAATCAAGGGGATGAGATGTCATATAGTGGGGTAGTTGTAAGATCATGTATTTTCTAGGTATATACCTCTGGTGTTTTGGTAGATCCTTTTTTTGTTGGTTTTTCTTTTCATTCTACAAAATTTTTGGTAGAGAGTTTTCATTAGGTTGCAGAGATTTTCCAGAGAAAATGGCCTAAATATCATCAATGTATTTTTTCTAGAATTAATATATTCTAGGTATAAATTTTTCAAAAGGATTATGAAAATTATCTATGGGGTTTTAATGAATTAGATGTGATTCAAGTTTTATCTGTTGAATCAAAGATGAGAGTAGTCTACTGTAATGTTTCACTTTTTGAATGGTTTACACAATGTGAACATATTTATGGGAATGTTTTTTAATCAATTTTAGGGAATTAAAACCTTAAATTATATGAAAATGGATCACAACATGAAACTGTCAATTGAGGTAATTTTGAACTAATGTGACTTGTTTCTTAGTGTATCTTATAAATCTATAAATTCACATTGTGAGGAAGTTTCAATTTATCAATATATTGGGAAAAAATATTTTAAAACTTTTTGTGTGTATGATTTTTTTTATTTTTCAACTGTTCAGCCTCCTCCCTCGATCTCAAGGCTGATTCGGGGAAATATTCATGATATTATTTCCATTATAATATCTTCGCATGTCATTTAATCTCTATTAGGTTCCTTCAATTTGATTTCCCCCTTTTTCATCCTATATTATCAATTATAGCAATGTAATTCCTTTGATACTATTAAATATCATTTTTATCACGATGTTAGCGTGATCTAATTTTTACTTCTGATCTACTTCTCATTTTATTTCTTTCTTAGAATTACTTTTTGAGAGTGTTTCAATGATATCCTGATAAAGATAGAAATTCTAGGACAAACCCCCACATGTATTTAAATTTACATAGTTTATTTCTATTTTATGCAATTGTGCCAACCCAACATGAATTTTAACTAATAGAATAGTGTGTGGTGATAATCATGTGTTTAGACCACTCATTACTTCTCATTAGGTTCATTCATGTCATGACCTGGCATATAGATTACTAGAGGGTGATCCTACTCGTGAACAATAATGAAATGGATTTTGGATTATAATACATTTTAGCATTACATGATACTTTAGGTTATTTCTTTGGATAGATTCACCAGGTCAAACAGTTATATTTTTTATTGATGTGGATGGTGATAATTTGATATTATATCATGTGTTTACTATAATTATTATAACTTAAGACATAATTTGATGAATGAAATAGAAATTGTAAGACATATGGTAATTTGATGGATCGAACATTGTGTCTTATGATGTTATGTTCTGTTAATTCTATAATTTTTAATTATGGTGCAATTAAGGTAGTAGTTAATTGATAGAGAGATTGGGACTATTTCAGGATGATATACATATATATAAGTCTTGAATCAGTTGTACTAAAATTCATATATATAGGGCTTGTCATAGTTATGCTGAAATTATTATATAGAGGTCTTGGAATATTTTTCTAAAATTCATATATATAATGCTTTGCCCAGTAATGCTATAATGATTATTGGGCTCAGACCGGTTATGCGGAAATTCTTTTATAGCAAACTTTTTTTCTGGTTATATGATTATGCCTTGGACATATTCTTATGGATGGATTGGTAATTTTACATTTTCATTGATAATCTATAATGGTTCCGATGTAGGTTTATTTTTGTATTAAATTAATTGAATAGTTAATAATCCTGATTATAGATTTTTTTTGACCTTGCTCTCAGAATAGTTTTGTTTTGACATGGTGGTGTCAGCCAAATAAGCTATACAAATACTATATAATGGTTGTGTTTTTCTAGTAAAATATGATTAAATGAATGCTTATTTGGAAAAAAATGTCCTTGTTTCAATTTTTTTATTTTTGGATGGATTGGAGCATGGAGAGAGGAGCAGACCTGAGATTCAGGATCAAAATATTTTAATTTTATTTATTTCAGCTCAGTATCTTATTAATATGACATCCATTAAGTCATTTAGTTACATTTCATCGTGGAATTAAGTGGTTCATTATTATTTTATTTAAATGTTTCAAACTTTTATCTTCCATTTTCCGATTTTTTTTCTTTTATTTTTCATTAAATGATATTTTGTTATGTCCATTGTATTTCATATATGTATTAGAAAGTACAATCTCCGCATAATGTTTTCTACACCCTCACTGCAAGTCATCAAACTCTGGAATATGGTGAGGATCGATTGAAGTCCAGTAACTAACCCTATTTTGCAACATGAGAGGCTTCCAGATCAGTAGATGTCACATGACTAGTTTAGGATTGTTTTATGTAAATTATATATTACCATATTCTAGACCCAAAATGGTTTTATTTTAAATGTAAATTTTTTTTTCACATGATGGTTTATTTCATTAATATTTTCTCAAAAGTTTATCTTATGGGGCATCCATTGTTTTGTTTTCCTATTGTTACATGTTTTATTTTATACATGAAATATTCAATGTTTTGGTGAATATGGAATGATAATATGAAATGAAAGGTAATGCTTATAAAATGGTTTTGTATAGGGAAAAGTTTTATAAATTGTAAATTGATTTCATACTAAAAAAATTTCATTATTGATATTATAAATTGTATAGATTTATTGGTTGTAACTTGTTAGGGTGTATGCTCACACCCATATTTATCCAATGGGAAGTATTGGACCTTGTTTTGTTGGACTCTGGTAATGGAGAGGGAATCATGTTTCATTCCATGATTTCTTATCATTCTTTTCATTTATATTGGGATGGATTTCAAGTGATATATGGTCTCATAGAGACTCATTTAGTATTTCCATATATATCTCTTCATTTGTTTCTTTTTGTATTTTCATTATATTTCTTTAAGGATATGTATTCATTTCTTCCATTCTTTATATTTATGTTCCTCAATTGTACATGAGACATGTGGTTTATATTGTTATCTCACATTGTGGAAAACAATCATCAATGAATTATCTTCTTGACCGGATATGGTTCATTACAAATTTATATCAAATGATGATTGTAGAGCCTATATTTTTTTTAAACATCATAAGAGTGGTTCAGTGTTTTGGTATACCAGAGATAAAACTATCTAAATTCGGATAATAAGTATAAAAAATGTGCCTAGCCATATCACTTATATTTTTGATTTTGAGTTACCATGGGTGCTTAAGGATTTATTCCAATCTTGAGACTTACTTTTTGGGGTTTTTTGAATGAGCTGAACATGGGGTTCAATTAAATGGATATGTTCCTTCCTTTTATTAATTTATTATTTGGAATAAAATATTTTTTATGTAAATATATTTTTAAATCATAGATATGGAGAAATTTAGTTGATCCTATTATTTTGGAATGTTCTCATGGCTGATTGGTTTTTTCCGTTTGATTATTATACCAACCTATTGAAGATCTCTTCCAAATATTTTTGGGGATGTTTCAAGACATGTTCGGAGGAGAATAGTCTGTTGGACCCCATATCTTGTAGAATCTATAAAGTGCACTATTCAATCTCTAGTTTAGTAATGTTTCCAGAACATATGATGAGAAGTGGACCATTACCTCGTAATTTTTTAAACATCATCAGCATGAATTTTGTGTTGAAAAAGGAACCAAGGAATCTAGAGATGGATTGAGAAAATTGATAGAATCTTCAATATTCTGATGACTCCTACAAACTCTATGGTGCGTGTCTTCATGTATATACCTGAGTGGAGAGGAAGGATATTGTGGGAATCTTTTTTGAAAGCTAAGTTTCATAAGGATATAAACAACCTATCCTTTATGAAAATCATCAAAAAATAGTTTTATCTTGATACATGATAAGAGGAAACGACCCAAGTGTATTTGACCTAAGATAAATGAGAGCATTCCATTCTTAATTATTCCACCCATTATAATTAGTTTCTTCGCATAGCACTCATGCTAGTAACTACTGATTATCAAGAGTACTAGAATTTTTACATAGGGTTAAGGAATGATATTTAATTGACTTTTATTCTCATGATTCATTTCATATTTATAGAGGTAGTTGAAAAGGAATATTTGGAAGAGGATAAAATAGATAGAATAATAGTTTTGGGAGAATCTTCAGTTAGTACTATCATTCGATAGGGTTTATATTCTATCTAGAAAAGGCAGTGTAAAGGTTTCACATTTTCTTCTCGAACTATTTTGTGGGATTCATTAGGACAATGGTAGGTTTTTTGATATCAGTGTGGGATAAATAGTTATACTATGACTAATAGTTAGGAGGCTCCCATGAAATTCCCTTATGGTGGAAAATATACAAATCCAAAGTGGTTTTGTGAAATGATTTCCCATTTCGATAAGGATGGATCCACTCCCAGCATGGGTTTCAAGGATTGTACTAATGCTTGAATGGGTGGTGGGTCATATCGTCAAGTTATGGGGATCCTCATATAGCTATTAAAGCTTATTTAAGAGTTTATAATAGAAATATTTACATTTTTTAATATTTACTAGTGGACATAGAACTAAGGATTATTATTGTTAGAGGTATGATGTGTATATCATATTTTATTCTGCTAGATTTTTTGGATACAGGTGCTACTCATTATTTTATATCATCAACGTTAATAGGAATGTTGGTCTTGCATTTGGATCTTATTATGTTATTTTGGATATTTCCATGCCTTTGGGAAATCGTTCTGAACATGGTTTCTAGTGTCCAACACATGTAGTGATGATAATAGACCTTCAGGTGTAATGGGACATCTTAGTACTTGATCTTGATCTCATTGACCCGATTATTGGCATGGATTGGATTATCAACATTATGGAAAATATTTACTATTATCACCATCAATTTCAGTTTCTATAACTGGATCAAGTCACTCATGTCTAAAAATGTGTGTTGGATCCTAGGTCTGGGATAGTGGGGTATGTTGTTCCTTATGTTTGGGTATTCTCATTTGAATAGTCTAAATATATCCTAGAGGTCATTGATCCTTTTATGGGAAATCGTATACATGAAGTGAAGATTGTTTACCCCCAAGACCTTTCTAGAGGATTTTTCTTGTTTACCACCATAGATATGGTAATAGTTTAACATATTCCTTCGACATAGTATGATTCCCACTTAAATGAAATTTTATCTGATGGAAATGGCTGATTTGGTAGAACCTAAGTTCTGGATTGAAGATATGGAGGCTAAGGGGTCTATTCACCCTCGTGTGACACCTTGTTCTTCACCAGTACTCTATTCTATGAAGGAACATGGTAACCTCAAACCTTATGTTGGTTATCAAAAGTAAAATTAGGTGATCATCCCTAACAAATACACATTTCCCAAAATTTGTTATCACTTAGTTCATCATAGAGGGGCGCATTGGTTTTCAATGAATATCCATTGGTTAGGGTACCACCAGTTGAGTGTCTGAGAAGGGGATATAACTAAAATAATGTTTTGGTTTTGTCATAGGCATTTCGAGTTTCTATGTATTCCATTTGGTCTCACTAATCCTCCTATGGTTTTTAAATATTTGATTAACCAGATCATTCATAGATTAATAGGCACTTTTATTTTGTTTTTTTTCATGGAATATATTTTGGATTAGTCCAAGTTAGAGGGGGACCACATAGAAAATTTAGATATCATTATTATAAAATTTAGGGAATATTATATGTATGGTAAGATTTCAAAATGTGAATTTTGTATTTAAGAATTAATGTTTTGGGGGAAAGTTATATTTGACATGGGTACATATGTGTATCCTAAATAAGAATATGGATTTATGTCGTATGATAGGCTGACAAATGTATTTGAGATCCTAATCTAATTGGGGGTGGATGGTTAATAGAAAAGGTTTTTTTGGTACTTCTCTATGCTTGCATGTTTAAGGATGGATTTAAGTAATAAGGATGTAAATTTTAACTATAATTTCAAATTTCAAAGATATTTTGAGGAATTGAAGGTGAGACTGACTTTAACATCATTTTTGATTCTTCAGGGAAAAAATTTAGTTTTAA
Organism: Viscum album; assembly: GCA_963277665.1. NCBI lineage: Eukaryota > Viridiplantae > Streptophyta > Magnoliopsida > Santalales > Viscaceae > Viscum > Viscum album. The sequence continues at coordinate 819,906 of CAUJRU010000338.1, forward strand.
ATTTTTTCATTGATCATCATAGAATTTGTTTTGGATGTGACATGATGTAGGGGAGATATTTTGTAACCTATGACTCTCTCTAGATATTCCCCCATTAGTAGAAATATACAACCCATGATATTATGATTGTAGAGGATATGCATAAACAGAAAATGTGGTGTCCCAACCTATTTGGGGAGAAGTTTATTATATGCTCTAAACAAAAAATACTAATGTATATTTTTACTCATGTGTATATGAACATGAAATGAGAACACTAACCAGATTATATCCTCATTGTTTTTTGTAATTTCTCATACTCCTGGGAAAGATAATGTTCTTATTGATCCACTAACCTGAAAATTACCAACATAAGATGTGAACAAATTAGTCTATGTGTTGCCTATAAGGATTTTATTTTTTGAGATAATCTTCAGAACATAAGAATATAACGGAAAATTTATGCCTATATTTGATAAAGAATGAATACTTATTTGATGCGATTATTTTCTTCAATAATATTTCTAACCCTGAGTCTCAGTGAATTATTAAAATATTTTAGGGTGGGGAGACCTTAGGTGAGTGGACTGTCTCTCCCAGAGGTGCTTCATGTTTTTGAAATAGGTTGGTTGTTCCTTTATACCAAATATAGGAGTTGATGGATATTGTAGACAACTATTGTTGGTCTATACACGTCGAAATTTAAAATACATATAATGATATGAGACATCATTATTTGTGGCCATGGATGGGATGTTAAATTATGGATTTTATATCAAAGTATCTTGCATTTATGATATGTAAGGCAGGGAGAACCTGATATATATGTAGAGACCCCAACCCTAGAAAACCATAGGAGTCGGTGCCTTCTGAACATGATGTGTTATCTTAAAATAAAATAAACTTTGTTAACAACACATCATGTCATATACAGAGGATCGTGTGCGGTTCGGGTTCTGGGAAACTGGAAACTTCTGAAACAATTCATCTTTCAAAAGCTGACACCTGAAAATTTTAAATCAAAACATAGGGTGAGCATTGAAATACTCAGTAAGGGGGTTTTAAAAAGAATTTAAAATACTGTAACATTTTAAAACATTCTTTTAAAATAATTTGAACATCCACTAAGAAAGATTTTAACACACAAAACATAACAATGCTTTAATCAAAGTTTTCAAGAAAAACATGAAACGAATACGTCAATTCTTGAAGGAGTGATAATGGTTGTTATAAACAAGTACTACATGTGATTTACTTGAGCATAAATTTAAACAGTTAAAAGTAATGCATAATCAGAGTTGCGCACAAGGAAACAACTAAATGTTCATATGCTGGTTACTATTCTATTAAGTGATAACACTAGGCATGCTTCAAGCTTAAGGCAAGGGAATTATGAACTTTATAAAAACTTTAAAGGCATCAGTCGTGAATGAACAGTATCTTGGAAAAAAAAATTGTTATATGACTTGAATTATGTGGCATCAACATTTAATATTGACAATAGTTTTGTTTCACCAAGGTCCATCCCCGAGGTGTCGTAAAAATTACCAAGGTTATTCACCAAGGTATCAGTCTAAAAAGTCATTTCTAGAGATTAAGTCTTTACCCAATGCATTGGAGTGCTATTAGGGTGCACCCTTAAATTTTCCTTTATTATCATGTGATCCACATCGTTCATGCTTTACTGAAATGGTTATGTATATTCAAGATGTCCCATACCACCTTGAATATCTCATTCATTTTAATTTTACCCAAGGTGTCCCATACCACTTTGGGTAATCCAATTTCTTAGTTCATTTAGTGATATGTCATAAAAATGCATTATGTAAATAATAACTAACATAATTAATGAATCATTACACACTTTACTAATACATGATGTGACAGTTCACACTTAAAAAAAAGGCAAGGACAAATTAATGACATACATAGTTTAGTACAACATCCTTTTCACTAAGGCATATAAAACAGCGATATACTAAATGGTGAATCTTTGTCATTATAAATCTTTGGAAAAGGGGAAATCTTAAGAAAAACACATGAAATCAATTACGGTGGTAAACGGGCCCTTGAACCAAAATACATATTTTATCATAAAACTCATCAGGGCAATGTTAGATAAGCCTTTTTAATAAAACATTCCCATTTGTGTGTATTTTAAAAACATGTTGGTTTAGAAATCACACAATTCATAGCTTAATAAAATCATCCCAGTATCCAAGAATAGTTTATGTCCTGCTATTTATAAAGAAAATATTCTTATAAATATATACACACGTGCACATATATATACCCGAAGTGTATATATGGGTTTTACACAATTCAAAACAAAGTTTATTAAATTCCTTAGGTAACTCAAAGTTTCCAACCATAATTCAATTACATTGTTGAAACTAAATCCATATAAGGTTTGTTATAAATGTAACCATGTGTATAAAAATTAAGGTTTTATAAACATAACTTCACTCAAACCAAAAGAGCATAGTTTGCAAATATATATCTAAAAATTTCATCTAAATATTGATGCCCAAAACAGGTCGGGTTAAGTTAGGAGAAAACATTCACGAACTATATTTATATATAGATACCATATACATTAAATACGAGGTTGAGAGAGTTTTTTTTAGAAAACCGAAATATAAAATCGTATATAAAAAAAATAAACAACCTGGGGAATTTGTAAACATGCTTATACAAAGTGTATATACCGTTCACATATATATGAAACCATATATACACAATATATAATAACCGATGGACTTGTATATACACATGTGAGCAGTATATACAGGTTTCAAAAAAAAACTGGAAACAAGGTATATACGCACCCTCACATATACAACCACTGGAAACATGAAGGACAACTCCTTGAAGGAAGAACCGAGGGGCATATATATATCAAGTGTATATATGTAAATATAAGTTGTGTATAAACTGAATGTTTCTTTAAAGGTAGACAAGCATGCAGGAACCCTTACATATACAACCCATTAAAATCACGAAGGCAAAAATATTTGAAGAAAAAGAAACCCGAGAGGGTGTTGTTTAAGTATATATATATATGTATAAACTATATATATATATACACCTTGAGTATATAAAATGGAGGTTATTTCGAAACAGGGCAAGAATGCAAGAAAAACCCTTACTATGCTTGAGGAGGAAGCTCGGACCGGGTGTAACTCACCGGTTGCTGGGAGTTCGGGGGGAAAAAGAGCAAGAAGGATAAGGAGAGACCGCCTCGGTTTCAAGATGCCGAAGGTGTTTAAATAGGCCTTGGTGAACCTTGGGGTGACTCAACCCAAGAGGCTAGACCGACGTGGGGAAGACGGGAGAACAGGGACCTAGGAGGCAGGGTGCTCGGAAGTCAAGGAGCAGTGCGGGGGAGGGAGGCCGAGGCGTCCTTGCGCAGGCCTACTGGTCGGCAGCTGCAGCGAGGAATAAGATGATGGGGGTCGACGCGGGAGAGGAAAGGAAGGCCGGGATTAGATCTCTGGGAGATCGAACGGTTGAGGAGGGCACGAGAAGAAAAATTAGAGAGATCAGTTTAAAGAAACCAATGGCCGGGATCAGATCTCGGGGAGATCGAACGGCCACAGAAGCGGGCGGGGGCTATCGCGCGGTTAAAATGAGTTGGGTGGCTGAGATCGACGCGGATGTCGATCGGACGGTCCTGGTTGCGCGGGGCACGTCCCACATCGAAACGGGAAGGGTTTGAGGCGCGATATAAATAACAATTTGATCGGGTAGCGGTGCAATAGCACAAACACACACGCACACGAGGCCTTACACACAAGTCTCTGCGGGCCTTGGCCCAACCTCACGCAGCGCGAGCCGTGGCCTTATACACGGGCCCGCACGCGACCTGGGTAACCTATGCTCGGCCCACCCTGAGCCTCTAGCCTGGCTGACTCTCTGAATGCACACGCACACCTGGGGAGCCCGATGGCGGTACCTCGGGTCCCTACGGGTTCTCGGTCGTGGCCTGAGGGCTTGTCCCTTGAGGATGCCCTTGGCTGGCCGGGTCCCACTAAATTTTTTTATAAAAATTTTAATTTTATTATATACCTAGCTCAATATAGAGTGAAATGTAGGAATTTAGTAAAAACAAATAGTTTTAACTCAAAATGTTAAAACCAATTTCAAGTTTAGATAAAATATTTTAACTCTTGGTATAAAAAAAACATACCTTTTGTATAATACTATTATAATCATTAGTATTTTTAAAATACTCTACTATTTGTTTTATAAAATTCTTTTAAAGATCAAAAGTTTCCCACAAATTTCATAATTTATGAGATCAAAAGATAAAATTATTACCAATTCCCTCTAAACATATATATATATATATATATATATATATATTTTAAAAGAATACGAAGTTTTCAAATACCTAGGTATTCATCGGGATTTTGTAAAAAAATGAGGAGATTTACTTCTAATTATACTCTTTATTTTAAAACGAAGGATCTCCTATGAAAGAATGTTTTTAAGAATGAGGGAATAAAAATCGAGTTCTCTTTTAAAGTAAACTTTATTTGTGGAAACGCAACGGTCGTTTTGAAAACCCAACGGATATATAAACATAACGGTCATAACTCAAAGAACTAATATAAATGCAGGGGTGTGTGATACCTATTAAAATAGAACACTTGATCAGGAAGGATGTCTCTCCTCATACCATTGGTGTTGAGCATGTGTGTCGTGGCCCTGGCGATTATACTTTTCACGCTGATGGACCCTGAAGATGACGACTATCCGATTTCCCGCGTTGTGGTTATTTGTAGTCTTGCAGTGGCCGTGTTAGGTCTTGTGCATCGTACATTCAACTAGTTGGGTCTCGTTGTAAAGTAATGTTTTAATAAAAGTCAGTTTACCTTATTCTCTATGTTTTATTTCATTTCTAATTACTTATTAGCAAAACAAATAAAACAAGAGTCAATATTAAAGGCATAACACTTCTTACATAAACTAGTTCATAAAACTTGGGGCATCACATTATCCCCCCCTTTAGAAAATTGCATCCTCACAATTTATTTCACAACACTACAAGGATCAGAAACGTTCCTACCACCTCCACCAACGAATAGGGTCGATAGGTGCATTTAGAGGGATCCCCGTAGCGAAGCTCACTTCTTCCATCTCCCTAATCCACACACACCTAAGACAGGAGGGGTTGCACTTATGTTCCGGGCCTTCAGGCATCCAAAGGGAAGCTTGAACCGTACAAAGTTCTGAAATGTCTTTGCAGACCAATGTACGAAGGACTTGCCGAATTATGTCTCAGTCGAGGATATCGAAGCCATAGATATGGTCAAACAGGCTAAAGCTGAGAAGTTGGAGCATATAAGCCGCATAAAAATTTCCCTCTAACGCAGCCTCCTGGAATTTCACTCTGGCCGTGAAGTTTCGGCCTAGGGTGAAACAAAGAAAGAGCCCTTCGTGGTAACTCCCTCGTCGTTCACGTCTGGCTAGCTGAGCAGAGCCAATGCGGTAATAGATGGAGGCATTCCCCAGGCAGGTGCGGAGAATCTCCGGACCGTTTGTTATCTCAAACCATTTCTTGCATGTTCTTCGCAAATTTGCGAAGGTGTCATACTCGTCCTCACACGTTTTGATCGCAATGATTTCCAAAATCTCGGTGGGAAGAGATAACAGGTGGGTTTTTCCTTCCATCTGAAAGTTTTAAGACAGGAGTTCCATTACTTGAAAATCATACAAGGACAAAAACAAGGTAAAGGCAAGGAAAGGAGAAAGACAACATTTCAATAAACATACGTTTATTATTATTAGTGCTTGAGTTTCCCTTACTCATTGACTAAACGAACTCCACACAGAGAAGAAAAACTCACTAACTCCTCGAACCAAACATAGGCCGATCATTCAGGGAAAAACTCATGAGGACACCTATGACGCCTTATGAGTCTAGCATTGGGGGAATGAAGTTGAGAGACATCTTCATATACTTGTTGTCTGTAAGACAATCGGGTGGACTCATCTTCTAACCTTCCGAAGTCCAATAACTGACCCCAGAATCCATAATTTAAAATCTGACAAAGGTAGCCCGCTCGGAGGTCTCCGTCAGTAGCAGCTTCTTGAAAGGGGTTATCAAGCATAGTGCCAAAGTTCTCACCTGCCATGAAAATCCGGAAAAGTCCCTCATATTACCTTCCTTGACGTACATAGGAGGGAAATTGGGTTATCATCATAAGGAGGTAATCTATTCCTACCCCTTGGTGTAGCTGAAGCACCCATGGTGAATTGGATACATCGTAAAGGTATTTGCATGTCATGCGGCTATGGGCATAGTTTAGAAAGTCCTCACGACTTGCTAAAGACACAATGGTCTCTAGGGCCTCTGTGGGGAGAGATAAGAGATTTGTGCCTTCGTTTTCCATCTGAAATTTAAGAAAACTAGTTTTAAATAAAATTGAATTACATATACATGTATATTTTTGTTTCAGTTTCTGGCTTTCCAGAGTTATCCAAACCGAACCTCTGATACCAACTGTAGAGACCCCGACCCTAGAAAACCATAGGAGTCGGTACCTTCTGAACATGATGTGTTATCTTAAAATAAAATACACTTTGTTAACAACACATCATGTCCCATACAGAGGATCGTGTGCGGTTCGGGTTCTGGGAAAACAGAAACTTCTCAAACAATTCATCTTTCAAAAGCTGACACCTGAAAATTTTTAATCAAAACATAGGGTGAGCATTGAAATACTCAGTAAGGGGGTTTTAAAAAGAATATAAAATACTGTAACATTTGAAAACATTCTTTTAAAAGAATTTGAACATCCACTAAGAAACATTTTAACACACAAAACATAACAATGCTTTAATCAATGTTTTCAAGAAAAACATGAAACGAATACGTCAATTCTTGAAGGAGTGATAATGGTTGTTATAAAAAAGTACTACATGTGATTTACTTGAGCATAAATTTAAACAGTTAAAAGTAATGCATAATCAGAGTTGCGCACAAGGAAACATCTAAATGTTCATATGATGGTTACTATTCTATTAAGTGATAACACTAGGCATGCTTAAAGCTTAAAGCTAGGGAATTATGATCTTTATAAAAACATTAAAGGCATCAGTCGTGAATGAACTTTTTCTTGGAAAAAAACTTGTTATATGACTTGAATTATGTGGCATCAACATTTAATATTGACAATCGTTTCGTTTCACCAAGGTCAATCCCCGAGGTGTTGTAAAAATTACCAAGGTTATTCACCAAGGTATCAGTCTAAAAAGTCATCTCTAGAGATTAAGTCTTTACCCAATGCATTGGAGCGCTATCAGGGCACACCCTTAAATTTTCCTTTATTATCATGTGAGCCACATCTTTCATGCTTTACTGAAATGGTTATGTATATTCAAGATGTCCCATACCACCTTGAATATCTCATTCATTTTAATTTTACCCAAGGTGTCCCATACCACTTTGGGTAATCCAATTTCTTAGTTCATTTAGTGATATGTCATAAAAATGCATTATGTAAATAATAACTAACATAATTAATGAATCATTACACACTTTACTAATACATGATGTGACAGTTCACACTTAAAAAAAAGCAAGGACAAATTAATGACATACATAGTTTAGTATAACATCCTTTTCACTAAGGCATATAAAACAACGATATACTAAATGATGAATCTTTGTCATTATAAATCTTTGGAAAAGGGGAAATCTTAAGAAAAACACATGAAATCAATTACGGTGGTAAACGGGCCATTGAACCAAAATACATATTTTATCATAAAACTCATCAGGGCAGTGTTAGATAAGCCTTTTTAATAAAACATGCCCATTTGTGTGTATTTTAAAAACATGTTGGTTTAGAAATCACACAATTCATAGCTTAATAAAATCATCCCGGTATCCAAGAATAGTTTATGTCCTGCTATTTATAAAGATAATATTCTTATAAATATATACACACGTGCACATATATATACCCGAAGTGTATATATGGGTTTTACACAATTCAAAACAAAGTTTATTAAATTCCTTAGGTAACTCTTAGTTTCCAACAATAATTCAATTACATGGTTAAAACTAAATCCATATAATGTTTGTTATAAATGTAACCATGTGTATAAAAATTAAGGTTTTATAAACATAACTTCACTCAAACCAAAATATCATAGTTTGCAAATATATATCTAAAAATTTCATCTAAATATTGATGCCCAAAACAGGTCGGGTTAAGTTAGGAGAAAACATTCACGAACTATATATATATATATATATAACATATACATTAAATACAAGGTTGAGAGATTTTTTTTTAGAAAACCGAAATATAAAATCGTAAATAAAAAAAATAAACAACCTGGGGAATTTGTAAACGTGCTTATACAAAGTGTATATACCATTCACATATATATGAAACCATATATACACAATATATAATAACTGATGGACTTGTATATACACATGTGAGCAGTATATACAGGTTTCGAAAAAAAAACTGGAAACAAGGTATATACACACCATCACATATACAACCACTGGAAACATGAAGGCCAACTCCTTGAAGGCATAACCGAGGGGCATATATATATCAAGTGTATATATGTAAATATAAGTTGTGTATAAACCGAATGTTTCTTTAAAGGAAGACAAGCATGCAGGAACCCTTACATATACAACCCATTAAAATCACGAAGGAAAAAATCTTTGAAGAAAAAGCAACCTGAGAGGGTGTTGTTTAAGTATATATATATATGTATAAACTGTATATATATATACACCGTGAGTATATAAAATGGAGGTTATTTCGAAACAAGGCAAGAATGCAAGAAAAACCCTTACTGTGCTTGAGGAGGAAGCTCGGACCGGGTGTAACTCGCCGGTTGCTGGGAGTTCGGGGTGAAAAAAGAGCAAGAAGGAGAAGGAGAGACCGCCCCGGTTTCAAGATGCCGAAGGTGTTTAAATAGGCCTTGGTGAACCGAGGGGTGACTCAACCCAAGAGGCCAGACCGACGTGGGGAAGACGGGAGAACAGGGACCTAGGAGGGAGGGTGCTCGGAAGTCAAGGAGCAGTACGGGGGAGGGAGGCTGAGGCGTCCTTGCACATGCCTACTGGTCGGCAGCTGCAGCGAGGAAGAAGATGATGGGGGTCGACGCGGGAGAGGAAAGGACGGCCGGGATTAGATCTCTGGGAGATCGAATGGTTGAGGAGGGAACGGGAAGAAAAATTAGAGAGATCAGTTTAAAGAAACCAATGGTCGGGATCAGATCTCGGGGAGATCGAACGACCACAGAAGCGGGCAGGGGCGATCGCGCGGTTAAAATGAGTTGGGCGGATGAGATCAACGCGGATGTCGATCAGACGGTCCTGGTTGCGCGGGGCGCGTCCCACATCGAAACGGGAAGGGTTTGAGGCGCAGTATAAATAACAAGTCGATCGGGTAGCGGTGCAATAGCACAAACACACACGCACACGAGGCCTTACACATGGGTCTCCGCGGGCCTTGGCCCAACCTCACGCAGCGCGAGCCGCGGCCTTATACACGGGCCCGCACGTGACCTGGGTAACCTATGCTCGGCCCACCCCAAGCCTCTAGCCTGGCTGACTCTCTAAACGTGCACGCACACCTGGGGAGCCCGATGGCGGTACCTCGGGTCCCTACGAGTTCTCGGCCGTGGCATGAGGGCTTGTCCCTTGAGGATGCCCTTGGCTGGCCGAGTCCCACTAAAGTTTTTTATAAAAAATTTAATTTTATTATATACCTAGCTCAATATAGAGTGAAATGTAGGAATTTAGTAAAAACAAATAGTTTTAACTCAAAATGTTAAAACCAATTTCAAGTTTAGATAAAATATTTTAACTCTTGGTATAAAAAAACATACATTTTGAATAATACTATTATAATCATTAGTATTTTTAAAATACTCTACTATTTGTTTTATAAAATTCTTTTAAAGATCAAAAGTTTCCCACAAATTTCATAATTTATGAGATCAAAAGATAAAATTATTACCAATTCCCTCTAAACATATATATATATATATATATATATATATTTAAAAGAATACCAAGTTTTCAACTACCTAGGTATTCATCGGGATTTTGAAAAAAAACGAGGATATTTACTTCTAAGAATACTCTTTATTTTAAAACGAAGGATCTCCTATGAAAGAATGTTTTTAAGAATGAGGGAATAAAAATCGAGTTCTCTTTTAAATTAAACTTTATTAGTGGAAACGCAATGGTCGTTTTGAAAACCCAACAGATATATAAACATAACGGTCATAACTCAAAGAACTAATATAATTCCAGGGGTGTGGGATACCTCTTAAAACAGAACACTTGAACAGGAAGGATGGCTCCCCTTATACCATTGGCGTTGAGCATGTGTGTGGTGGCCCTGGCGATTATACTTTTCACGCTGATGGACCCTAAAGATGACGACTATCCGATTGCCCGCGTTGTGGTTCTTTGTAGTCTTACGGTGGCCGTGTTAGGTCTTGTGCATGGTACATTCAACTAGTTGGGTCTCGTTGTAAAGTAATGTTTTAATAAAAGTCAGTTTACCTTATTCTCCATGTTTTATTTCATTTCTAATTCCTTATTAGCAAAACAAAAAAAACCAAGAGTCAATATTAAAGGCATAACACTTCTTACATAAACCAGTTCATAAAACCTGGGGAGTCACATTATCCCCCCCCCCCTTTAGAAAAATGCGTCCTCGCAATTTATTTCACAACACTACAAGGATCAGAAACGTTCCTACCACCTCCACCAACGAATAGGGTCGACAGGTGCAATTAGAGGGATCCCCGTAGCGAAGCTCACTTCTTTCAGCTCCCTAATCCACACACACCTAAGACAGGAGGGTTTGAACTTATGTTTCGGGCCTTCAGGCCTCCAAAGGGATGCTCGAACAGTACAAAGTTATGAAATGTCTTTGCAGACCAATGTACGAAGGACTTGCCGAATTATGTCTCGGTCGAGGATATCGAAGCCATAGATATGGTCAAACAGGCTAAAGCTGAGAAGTTGGAGCATATAAGCCGCATAAAGATTTCCCTCTAACGCAACCTCCTGGAATTTCACTCTGGCCGTGAAGTTTCGGCCTAGGGTGAAACAAAGAAAGAGCCCTTCGTGGTAACTCCCTCGTCATTCACGTCCAGCTAGCTGAGCAGAGCCAATGCGGTAATAGATGGAGGCATTCCCCTGGCAGGTGCGGAGAATCTCCGGACCGTTTGTTATCTCAAACCATTGCTTGCAGGTTCTTGGCAAATTTGCGAAGGGGTCATACTCGTCCTCACACGTTTTGATCGCAATGATTTCCAAAATCTCGGTGGGAAGAGATAACAGGTGGGCTTTTCCTTCCATCTGAAAGTTTTAAGACAGGAGTTCCATTACTTGAAAATCATACAAGGACAAAAACAAGGTAAAGACAAGAAAAGGATAATGACAACATTTCAATAAACATACGTTTATTATTATTAGTGCTTGAGTTTCCCTTACTCATTGACTAAACGAACTCCACACAGAGAAAAAAAACTCCCTAACTCCTCGAACCAAACACAGGCCGAGCATTCAGGGAAAAACTCATGAGGACACCTATGACGCCTTATGAGTCTAGCATGGGGGGCACGAAGTTGAGAGACATCTTCATATACTTGTCGTCTGTAAGACAATCGGGTGGACTCGTCTTCTAACCTTCCGAAGTCCAATAACTGACCCCAGAAGCCATAATTTAAAATCTGACAAAGGTAGCCCGCTCGGAGGTCTCCGTCAGCAGCAGCTTCTTGAAATGGGTTATCAAGCATAGTGCCAAAGTTCTCACCCGCCGTGAAAATCCGGAAAAGTCCCTCGTAGTACCTTCCTCGACGTACATAGGAGGGAAATTGGGTTATCATCATAAGGAGGTAATCTATTCCTACCCCTTGGTGTAGCTGAAGCACCCGTGGTGAATTGGATACATCGTAAAGGTATTTGCATGTCATGCGGATATGGGCATAGTTTAGAAAGTCCTCACGGCTTGTTAAAGACACAATGGTCTCTAGGGCCTCTGTGGGGAGAGACAAGAAATTTGTGCCTTCGTTTTCCATCTGAAATTTAAGAAAACCAGTTTTTTATAAAATTGAAGTACATATACATGTATATTTTTGTTTCAGTTTCTGGCTTTCCAGAGTTATCCAAACCGAACCTCTGATACCAACTGTAGAGACCCCGAACCTAGAAAACCATAGGAGTCGGTGCCTTCTGAACATGATGTGTTATCTTAAAATAAAATAAACTATGTTAACAACACATCATGTCCCATACAGAGGATCCTGTGCGGTTCCGGTTCTGGGAAACCGGAAACTTCGGAAACAATTCGTCTTTCAAAAGCTGACACCTGAAAATTTTAAATCAAAACATAGGGTGAGCATTGAAATACTCAGTAAGGGGGTTTTAAAAAGAATTTAAAATATTGTAACATTTGAAAACATTCTTTTAAAATAATTTGAACATCCACTAAGAAAGATTTTAACACACAAAACATAACAATGCTTTAATCAAAGTTTTCAAGAAAAACATGAAACGAATACGTCAATTCTTGAAGGAGTGATAATGGTTGTTATAAACAAGTACTACATGTGATTTAATTGAGCATAAATTTAAACAGTTAAAAGTAATCCATAATCAGAGTTTCTCACAAGGAAACAACTAAATGTTCATATGCTAGTTACTATTCTATTAAGTGATAACACTAGGCATTCTTCAAGCTTAAAGCTAGGGAATTATGAACTTTATAAAAACTTTAATGGAATCAGTCGTGAATGAACTTTATCTTGGAAAAAAACTTGTTATATGACTTGAATTATGTGGCATCAACATTTAATATTGACAATCGTTTCGTTTCACCAAGGTCCATCCCCGAGGTGTCGTGAAAATTACCAAGGTTATTCACCAAGGTATCAGTCTAAAAAGTCATCTCTAGAGATTAAGTCTTTACCCAATGCATTGGAGCGCTATCAGGGTGCACCCTTAAATTTTCCTTTATTATCATGTGAGCCACATCGTTCATGCTTTACTGAAATGGTTATGTATATTCAAGATGTCCCATACCACCTTGAATATCTCATTCATTTTAATTTTACCCAAGGTGTCCCATACCACTTTGGGTAATCCAATTTCTTAGTTCATTTAGTGATATGTCATAAAAATGCATTTTTTAAATAATAACTAACATAATTAATGAATCATTACACACTTTACTAATACATGATGTGACAGTTCACAATTAAAAAAAAGGCAAGGACAAATTAATGACATACATAGTTTAGTACAACATCCTTTTCACTAAGGCATATAAAACAGCGATATACTAAATGATGAATCTTTGTCATCATAAATCTTTGGAAAAGGGGAAATCTTAAGAAAAACACATGAAATCAATTACGGTGGTAAACGGGCCCTTGAACCAAAATACATATTTTATCATAAAACTCATCAGGGCAATGTTAGATAATCCTTTTTAATAAAACATGCCCATTTGTGTGTATTTTAAAAACATGTTGGTTTAGAAATCACACAATTCATAGATTAATAAAATCATCCCAGTATCCAAGAATAGTTTAAGTCTTGCTATTTATAAAGAAAATATTCTTATAAATATATACACACGTGCACATATATATACCCGAAGTGTATATATGGGTTTTACACAATTCAAAACAAAGTTTATTAAATTCCTTAGGTAACTCAATGTTTCCAACCATAATTCAATTACATGGTTGAAACTAAATCCATATAAGGATTGTTATAAATGTAACTATGTGTATAAAAATTAAGGTTTTATAAACATAACTTCACTCAAACCAAAAGAGCATAGTTTGCAAATATATATCTAAAAATTTCATCTAAATATTGATGCCCAAAACAAGTCGGGTTAAGTTAGGAGAAAACATTCACGAACTATATATATATATACATACCATATACATTAAATACGACGTTGAGAGATTTTTTTTTTAGAAAACCGAAATATAAAATCATATATAAAAAAAATAAACAACCTGGGGAATTTGTAAACGTTCTTATACAAAGTGTATATACCGTTCACATATATATGAAACCATATATACACAATATATAATAACTGTTGGACTTGTATATACACATGTGAGCAGTATATACAGGTTTCGAAAAAAAACTGGAAACAAGGTATATACGCACCCTCACATATACAACCACTGGAAACATGAAGGCCAACTCCTTGAAGGAATAACCGAGGGGCATATATATATCAAGTGTATATATGTAAATATAAGCTGTGTATAAACCGAATGTTTCTTTAAAGGAAGACAAGAATGCAGGAACCCTTACATATACAACCCATTAAAATCACGAAGGTAAAAATCTTTGAAGAAAAAGAAACCCGAGAGGGTGTTGTTTAAGTATATATATATATATATGTATAAACTGTATATATATATACACCGTGAGTATATAAAATGGAGGTTATTTCGAAACAAGGCAACAATACAAGAAAAACCCTTACTGGGCTTGAGGAGGAAGCTCAGACCGGGTGTAACTTGCCGGTTGCTGGGAGTTCGGGGGGAAAAGAGCAAGAAGGAGAAGGAGAGACCGCCTCGGTTTCAAGATGCCGAAGGTGTTTAAATAGGCCTTGGTGAACCGCGGGGTGACTAAACCCATGAGGCTTGACCGGCGTGGGGAATACGGGAGAATAGGGACCTAGGAGGGAGGGTGCTCGGAAGTCAAGGAGCAGTGCGGGGGAGGGAGGTCGAGGCGTCTTTGCGCAGGCCTACTGGTCGGCAGCTGCAGCAAGGAAGAAGATGATGGGGGTCGACGCGGGAGAGGAAAGGACGGCCGGGATTAGATCTCTGGGAGATCGAACGGTTGAGGAGGGCACAAGAAGAAAAATTAGAGAGATCAGTTTAAAGAAACCAATGGTCGAGATCAGATCTCGGGGAGATCGAACGGCCACAGAAGCGGGCGGGGGCGATCGCGCGGTTAAAATGAGTTGGGCGGCTGAGATCGACGCGGATGTCGATCGGACGGTCCTGGTTGCGCGGGGCGCGTCCCACATCGAAACAGGAAGGGTTTGAGGCACGGTATAAATAACAAGTCGATCGGGTAGCGGTGCAATAGCACAAACACACACGCACACGAGGCCTTACACACGGGTCTCCGCAGGCCTTGGCCCAACCTCACGCAGCGCGAGCCGCGGCCTTATACACAGGACCACACGCGACCTGGGTAACCTATGCTCAGCCCACCCCGAGCCTCTAGCCTGGCTGACTCTCTGAACGCGCACGCACACCTGGGGAGCCCGATGGCGGTACCTCGGGTCCCTACGGGTTCTCGGTCGTGGCCTGAGGGCTTGTCCCTTGAGGATTCCCTTGGCTGGCCGGGTCCCACTAAATTTTTTTATTAAAAAATTAATTTTATTATATACCTAGCTCAATATAGAGAGAAATGTAGGAATTTAGTAAAAACAAATAGTTTTAACTCAAAATGTTAAAACCAATTTCAAGTTTAGATAAAATATTTTAACTCTTTGTATAAAAAAAACATACCTTTTGTATAATACTATTATAATCATTATTATTTTTAAAATACTCTACTATTTGTTTTATGAAATTTTTTAAAAGATCAAAAGTTTCCCACAAATTTCATAATTTATGAGATCAAAAGATAAAATTATTACCAATTCCCTCTAAACATATATATATATATATATATATATTAAAAGAATACCAAGTTTTCAACTACCTAGGTATTCATCGGGATTTTTTAAAAAAACGAGGAGATTTACTTCTAAGAATACTCGTTATTTTAAAACGAAGGATCTCCTATGAAAGAATGTTTTTAAGAATGAGGGAATCAAAATCGAGTTCTCTGTTAAAGTAAACATTATTAGTGGAAACGCAACGGTCGTTTTGAAAACCCAACGGATATATAAACATAACGGTCATAACTCAAAGAACTAATATAAATGCAGGGGTGTGGGATACCTCTTAAAACAGAACACTTGAACTGGAAGGATGGCTCTCCTCATACCATTGGCGTTGAGCATGTGTGTCGTCGCACTGGCGATTATACTTTTCACGCTGATGGACCCTGAAGATGACGACTATCTGATTGCCCGCGTTGTGGTTCTTTGTAGTCTTGCGGTGGCCATGTTAGGTCTTGTGCATGGTACATTCAACTAGTTGGGTCTCATTGTAAAGTAATGTTTTAATAAAAGTCAGTTTACCTTATTCTGCATGTTTTATTTAATTTCTAATTCCTTATTAGCAAAACAAATAAAACAAGAGTCAATATTAAAGGCATAACACTTCTTACATAAACGAGTTCATAAAACCTGGGGCGTCACAATATACTAGTTTGATTCATACCTAAATAATTATACTATTGAAATGGGAAGAGATTTATATGTGTTTTTTCATTGGTTTACAATGGATTTTTATGGGGAAGGATTAAATTTGGGATTCAATTAATTGAAAAAAAAAATCCAAACATTTCCTCCCTATTAATTTGATGAAGACTATGGAAAATCAAGGAGACTTATATGTCCAAGAGATTGTTAGAGTTAATAGTGTTCCCCTGACTATAGTTTTTGAAAGAGAAAAAGGTTTTACATCAATGTTTTGGAAAATCATGCTAGAGGATATGGTTTCCCATATAAAATTTAGCATAGTATAACATATTCATACATATAAAATGATAGATATGGATATCTAGGTTCTTGGGGATATGCTTTGCTTTTGTACAACTTATTTTGGTGGTTATTCAGAAAATCATTTTCCATTCGGTGATTTTTCCTATAAAAATAATTATCTAGGATTGATCTGAATGGTTCCCTTAAATCCATTTTATTTTCTCCTATGTAGACCCCCTTATGATGGTAAGTATTGGGAGAATTGTCCTTTTTTAGGAAAAGATCATTTAAGGATGGGATAGACAGTGTAAAATTAATTCAAAATACATTGATAATGACAGAGAATCCTATGAAATTTTATGAAAACTAACATCATCATACAAAAGAGTTTCAAGTCAGTGATTGCGAATTTCTTATATTTTCAGCTCACCTATGACATAATTGTTTGTTTAAGAACGGTATGTTTTCACAAAGGATTATTTTCCTCATTTAGATCACCAGAAAAAATGGAATGGTTTCATATATATTTTACTTACTATCTCATTTCACATCCATCCATGAAATGTTTCTTTTTTCCCAAATTAAGATGAATCCACTAAAACCGTACCATGTCATTGAATATGAAGATATTGATCTTGATCCCAACACCTCTATGGTTGATAAATTATATCAGATTTTGCATCACTCAGTGAAGGAAATCTATGGTACAACTATTCTTTTAGACTATGTACAATGGATGTGTTTATGGAATAGCCATAGGATGACGGTGAGGGAATTGTTGATGGAGAAGTAGTGACCTTGAATCTTTGTGAGTCTAGGATCATGATAAATTGATGGGTAAAAAATTATTTATAGGGGTAAATTGTAACTCTCTGTTAATATCCATCAATAATTACTTGACTCTTTATTTGGTTTCTAATTTTGGGTTAATTACGGGCTCCTCAGAGATGGAGAGGATTTTCTAAATATATTTCTTAATTTTCGAGGATGTATGATTGTTTTAATTAATATAGTCTAGGTATTGTTGTGAAAAACCCTTTACAAGTTGCATCATATTATTATTGATCCTCATGAAATGGTTTAAAAAATTTCTATAAAAAGATAGTCTACTCACTACTTGTTGGACATATTCAAATCATGTATTGGTTACTCAATATGAACCTATTGTATGGAAGATGTCATGAGTCCGTTTTCTATATTGATAATTTAAAATTAGAGTATCTATTATAGATGATGAATGGGTCGGTCATGATTTAATTTAACCTGAGGTGAATCATTTTTCATTATTCATGAATGTTTTGGAATTAACACAATGAAAGGGGTTCCCGATGTGAATTCTTAGGGATTAGTAGTTTTAGCCATGATGAACTCATAAACCTATTATTATTATTATTTTGTACCTACTCTTTATCTTTATGGTGATTTCGGATAATTTACATCCTTATGTATCACCCTGTTTGATGTTTGACTCCCATGATGGTTATGTCAGATAAACTAGGCAAGCATTCTTCTGGGTTATTCACTACCTCTAAGCATATCTGTGGCATTTTATGCATTTTTGATTCAAATCTATATCATTATATCAATCTATTTTCTTTTATATTCTCCATTTTTATCTGAAATAATAACTTTTGGTTTTCAATCTCTATTGTCGATGGAGGTTTGGTTTCCATCATTCTTAATGTAGGTTTGTCTATTAAAATGGTTCTAATTCATGAATTTCTATATGTTCTTTTCCATTATATTGGATTATTATACTAAAATTAATTATTTAATATTGAAAGGTTTTATGGGAAATGATTAATTAATTTAATGGGTTTCGACTTAAAAATGAATTTCTATTTATATGAAAATGTTTTAATAAATGTGATCATGGATTTTAAAATGGTTTTGATAAACATAGTACATTGGGATCCTTGAGAGGATCAAGAAAATTATGTGTCACTTCACTACATGTGACTCCACTAGAGGTTTTGTGATATATAGAGATTTTTTTAGTACTCGATATCCATTGGAATAAATATATTCCAATTTTATCCATATTTTTGGTCTACGACATATTCCAAAAGGCTTGTGATCAAATGGTATGATTTTTAATTTATACCTATTATGTCACTTAAAGGTTTATTTCATGGATATTTTCTCACATGTTTATTATATGGTGAATCTATGGCTATTTTTTCCACTTCTTACATGTTTAATTTTATGCATGAAATATTCATGTGTATGGTAAATATGGTTAGAATTTATGGAAAGTAATAGAATATTTAAAAAATGTTTTTTATTATGAAAAATAATTATAAACTAGATTCTGTTTTTAAGATTAACATGTGCATTATTGATTTTATAACTTTTATTGATTTAATGGTGGTATCCCACTGGGCTCTTTTACCATAGCCTATATTTTCCATTACATGGTTCTAGAACTAATTGTATAGGACAACAGTTAAGGTAAGGGAATAATGTAGCATGATGGTATCCCTTATTTTTTTCACCTTTATAGTGGGGTGGTTTAGTGGTGACAGATTGTCACATGGAGTGTTTTTTAGTTTGGTCTTCTAATCATTACAAATTTTCCTATTTGTCTTGTATTTCCATGTCTCATGGATTTATATTATTACTTTTCTTGTGGTAATTTGATGTCATTTAGCTATATATTAGGCATTTGTTTCCTTTATATATGTTTACATGTGTCCAACCATATTGCGTGACTTGTCTTGTTGACCAAGTCTAGTTCTTCATACATGCACTTTGTAACATCTTGGGTTTTTATAGAATTTTTTTTATCTCTCTTAAAATGAATTAATTATCATTTTTATATTGAATTTAACAATGCAAACATTTAATTAGCATGGAACTAACATTGAATATATAATACGCAACACCGACATGAAGTATTCTAAAAATATTATTTTCTCAAATAAACTAATTTTAATGTCCATCTATGAAAAATAATAATTTAATTTTAGAAACTTTTAGAAATTTTATTGAATAAATTAATCTTTATTGTTGAATTTATAATTTCTAATAAAAATTATGGTAATTTTTTCGTATTTCGTTAGAAACATCATTTTTGGAAGAATAGAGAAAAACACTGAATTTTAACTCAAAACTATTTTTTATATAATTTATTTATAAAGATGAATTATATTTTAATTTTTTTTAAAAGTTTAAATAGATGATATTTTTTAAGATGATTCCAATTTAGTTAATTGGAAGAAATTCAACAATGTAATTCGATATAAAAACGAATCATGCTTTTGATCATTTTTACTTTAAAAATTGGCATTGTCGTCTCGTGAGCATGATTCATTTTAAATTAATTTATAAAACATTGGTAATTTGAATTTTTTTAAATGGATTTTATATTTTTAATAATAATAATTTCTAATTTATAATATGTTTAACACCATTTTTTACAAAAAGAATAATATTAGTGAAAGTAATTAAAATTAATTACCACGATTAATGTAAAATTAAGCTTAACTAAGGATAAAACCTTAAATTTAAGACACAGAACAACCAAGAAATTTTTCTTAGAAACATTATCTGGAAATATTTAGAACCTATACTCCATTTTAACTAATATTCTTCATTATTGGATCCAATTTAAATTTAAAAAATGTGTATGGAATTCAATTGTCTAAATATTACAAGAGTGTCACCCATCATCCACTAAAAAAATACCTGCACTCCCCAACTTTTTCACACCTATCAATCAAATTAGCATATTCCCAAATCTTGTCTAATAAGATAAAGGAATTCCTATTATCCTCATTAAAGACTCCCTTTTTTCATAAAGCCTATCCAAGATTCCCTTTGGTGAAAACCAAAAGGAGTTACCTGATTAAGATATATCACCCTCCATCAAAATCCTTTCTTTTATTTTCAGTATCCAACAAATAAATTCATATTATTCCATTATTATAAAAATATTATCCTAAATATATTTATATTTTTTTATTATATGGTATTTACCTAGACTTACACACACATCTATATAATGGGTAACTAACATAATGTTTATATGGACGGTGAACTACCGCCTCACTAAATGATGATTGTTTATTTTTCCATTATCACATATCATGGTGGAAATTACGATGAAAGATTTATTTATATTTGTTATATATTATATATATTATGACATTAAGCTTTTATAAATATTTTAAAACATATATCTTTATACTTTCCTTTTGTTGTAAATACGATAATTTAGTTTTATGAAGTGTGGACTACCACCCCCTCAAAGCGATGTGATTCATTCACAATATGAATAGAATGTATTAAAGAGGGGTTTTATGAAAATATATGAAATATATGATAAAATAATTCTATATTAATAATTATAAAAATACACATATAGAAACATATATGTCATTTACATTCTTTCTTTCAAAATGTCAATTAAACGGAAACAATGTTCATGCGTACGTATGACCTATCGTCTCCATGATCATTGTATTACATTGCATACTTATATATTCTATATATTATTGTAATACAAAAAAAAAATATGTTATATTTATATCATTATTTACATTTTGTAAATCATGATGTATGGACCAAATATATAAGAGATTAATACACATGTGAAAAACAAAGTTATTATTACACAAAGCATAACATTAACATGGAATTGTAAAAAAGTTGGTGATATAAAGTAATAATAAAAATATTTATGGTATTATATATAATAATATGGTTCCTTGATGTATTTATAATAAATATATATTTATTATGCAGGATATTTGTGTGAGTATGATGAGATTGAAGATACAAGGTAATTAAATTTCATCTCACTTTATATATCTGTGATTTATATGAAATGTTCACCACTATTTTCTTTTGAATTGTGTATATAATGTAAATAAATTTATTATATGATTATTATTCTTATGTTTATTTCTTATTTAAATATCTACTCTATGATCCTTCTTTCTTGGGTTTTATGTTTCAAGAGTTTTCAAATCGGTAAGATAGTTTTGTCTCAATTTTACTTCTTTGAGACAAATTTTTTTATACACCAAAATTCTTTCCCAAGGTGTGTTTAACATGTTATATAATGAATCCCATTCTTTTCTTTATAATTTATTCTTAATGAAATTCCATTTTATTACATGGATAATATAATCCCATGTAACCAAGTGATAATATTTCATAGAAACAATATCATTGCACTTCATGATTGTTAATGATTATGCTTAATTTTATGAAATATTATGATACATTTCTTAATAAACCCAGTTATTTTTATTATTTTATGTTAGTTAATTATATTTCCATGTATATGTATAATTTCACACTCATTGGTACTTACAGTGACTAAGAAAATGTATTTATTAAAAATATGATTGCATCTCTCTCTTCCATCATAAATCTATTTTATTTTAAAAACCATGCTTTCAAAAATGTTTTCACATTTTTTTCAAGGAAAAAAGGATTTTTAAAATGTTTTATGGTTATCAAGGATTCCCTTATAATTTTTTAAAAGTATTTTAAAATAAAATGGATTTTAAAATATTTTATGTTTGAAAAATAATTTTTCATTGAAGAACAGATATTTTCCTAAATAAATGTTTCTAAAATTCCTTCAAAATTATTTACCATATAAGATTACATATATTGATGTTACTCAAGAATTTCTTGGAAATTTATTCAATTTATCTATTCATATTAATTATTTTTATGGTTTATGTTTTTATGGGTTGATGTTAATGAAACCAGTTTCTATTCCATAAGTAATATGTTTATGAAACCAGGTTATCATTAATGGGTTATATGCTTATGAAACCCGCTTCAATTAATGGGTTATCAATTTATGAAATGATTATGAAACCTATATTTTCTTACATCTGAAAATTTTAATACATTTTTATGACACCCATTTCATTTCATGGGTTATGATCTGATTTTTTAGGATTTGTGGAACATGTATGTATGATTTCATTAAGAGATGGGTGGGACCTATATATACCTCTAATGAATTGGGTAAATATTTATATCTTCTGATATAGGAATGAATAGAAGTAGGAGTGGAACTTTTTTTGGTATTACTGGGCTGAAATTATTACTGAAACCAGATTAGTAATACAAGGAAAGTTCAAGGAGTGAAACTAGTCCAGTAAAGGATGTTTTCCAATAAGATATACATGGAAGTGATGCATTGACTACTATGAAAATCATCTTATTTGATGATCTATTTTCCAAAATTCCATGTTTTATTCATATTATATAATTTCAAGGATTATGTTATTTATTTTGTTATGATTCATTTCTTATGAACTTCCAATCTTTATTCCCTGATTCATGTTTATGGTATTTGATATGTAAGATATGATCTTCTATTTTCTTGATCTCGTTCTCATAATATTATGATCATGGTTGTTCTCACATATATCCCTTGTTTACACTTACTAAGCATCCTATCTCTCCCATTTTTATGTTTTTGTTCCCTGGTTATAATGATATATATTATGGTATATGTATCTACAAATAGTGAAAATCATGAAGAAATTAGTGTGAGATAATGGAGCTCATATGGTACCTATGGTTATGTTTCTGTGTTTCCAAAGTCACTAGTCTAGTACGATAATCATGAATATATTTTTATAATGTTTTAATTATTTCTTAGTTGTTATGTAATATTAATGTATGAAAAGAAATGGTCACTTTAGTTGTTATCTAAGAAATGGTTTAGTTAAACTTTGGTAGCTATTATGAGAAAACCATAGTGAGAAGCCTAAAGACATGTCTATGGATAAGTCTATAGATAATTATATGGATAAAGAAAATAAGAAGAAAATTTCATGGAATTTTGGCAATCTATAAAGTGAGTGGTTTCCTAGAAATACATCCATATCTGGATACTAAAAGTTTTATGGCCCTGGGACAGATATACCTAGGAGTAAAAACTCCATCAAGATGTTTTCGGCATGACTTTGGTTAATCTAGTACATGAAAATTAGCCTTGATTCACACCTAGTTTAACACTCCTAAATAATATTCATCGGGAATTAAAAACAACATCACGAACCATGATTAAGTATTTAAATAGAATATGTATATGAATAACCTATGATAAAACTAAGATGTCATAGATTAATGAAGATATCATAATTTAAACATCTTATAAGTGAATTTTCATGATTATGTGGTTCCTCGTTATTGAAACTATTTCATACACTGTTCTTTTGGTTTTAGTCAATGGATAGAAATCGAAGGAACCTTGTTAATGGTGATTTTAATGGAAAATGTAGTGATTATCCTCTTGAACAACCAAATGATATGGGACTAGGAATTAAAAATCTAATTCCTATTATCACCAAAATTTCTCAAGATAATAATCATGTTGAACCTCTAAATATGAAAATAAGGGATCAAGATTTTGTTAACTCTTTCATGAGGAAACATCCACATTATTTTAGAGGGATTAAAATTCACTTGTTACTAAAGAATGGACTAGTACTACTAAAATGATATTATACGTTATCTAGTGTTCATAGAATGAGAAATTTATTTTGGTTGTTTTTCATTTATAAGTTGAATAATACTAGTGGTGGACTCTAATTAAGAATACGAGGAAGAAATATGAAATTTAATCGACGGATTGGGATGGGTTCAATTACTTATATTTTAATTAATACATTCCTCATATTTTTCATACCAAGATAGAGAAATAATTCCGTTGTTTATTGCAAATGGATGATGAATCTATCGATACCTATAAAGATAATTTTACAATATATGCATGGTATGCTTCATGGATTAAGATCTAACTAAAAAGTAAAGCTGATAGGTTTTTCAGTGGCTTAAATATAAGTATCAGTGGAGAGATGCCCATAAGGGACATTTTTAACTACCAATAGATTTTGCATTATGAAATCACAGTTGAAAGAGAGGTTTTATTCACATATAAACTTCATGGTTTTGAAAATAAAAGCAAGATATAGTTAAATGGAAACACTAAAACCCATTGTTAAAATAAATGAATTTTCTTTTATGCTCAAAATGTTGGAAGAATCACGATGTAATTTTCATTATAGGGTCCATTGAATGTTTTCAATGCAGTAAGGAAGGTCACCATGGAATTGATTATTGATGTGATGGGATAAAGTTAGATGAAAATGCTAATTTAGAGGTAGTTGCATAGAATTCACCGCCCCCACTTTATTTCTACAGGGGTAAGAAGAATGTGCATTATGCTAACCAGTTCCCAAACCTAAGGGATGGTGATTATGATCAACATCAAGAACCTCTTAATATAAGGAAGAAAGGGAAATATCAAGAAATCAATATTTCATATGATGGGGGAAATAACTATGTATTGAAAGGTAGACTTACCATCCACACTAGAAAAACTAATGTTATATTTGATTTTGGATCTAAAAACTCTTTCATATCAAAAGAATTTACTATGGGTGTTAAGATTCCACCAAAAAAATTAAATGTGGAATTATCAGTGAAGACCCCTATTGGTATTATTATTGCATCCCATGTTTGTGATTCCCCTCTTATTTATGTTTTTGGGAATTAATTCTTCTAAATGATTTTATTCTTCATGTGGTTGAATTTGTTGTCATCTTAGTCATGGATTGACATTATCTAAATAAATCTCACAAAAATGTTCAAGTAAGGGATGTTACACTTGATATTTAAAACCCTCCAATGATCATACGTAAATGGAATGATAATTATGAACTATCTATGGAGATTACATCCAGTGTATGATTCTTAATTCCCATATAGAAGTGTAGTTTATCTCAAATGATTAGGTAGAAAATTGACATCATTGATACGCCTATTGTTATGGATTTTTTGGATATCATTTCAAAAGAGTTTCCAATCCTTCCACAAAAACATGAATTTGAGTTATAAATAGAACTCATACCTGTTTCCACATCAATATAAAATACTCTTTATAGAGTGGACCCATTTGAGTTGCAGTAATTTAAAAAGTGACACAAATAAAACCTTGATAAGGGACTCATTCAGCCAAGTGTGTCACCCTGGTTTGGAGCTATTCATTTTGTGAAAAATAATGACTAGTTAATGTGTCACATTATTGATTATCAATAGTTTAATAAGATCACAATCATGAACTAATATCCTCTCTTCTGTGTTGAGGACTTTTTTTGATCAACTGTGAGGGTCTCAATACTTTTCAAAGACTGGCCTTCATTCAGGATATAACCAATTTATGGTCATGAAAGAGGGTATACTTAAGAATAAATTCCATACAAGGTATGGAAACTATGAATATATAGTGATTTCATTAGTCCTACTAATTCTCCTAATATATTAATTTATTTTATTAATAATTTTTTTATATATCACCTCGACTAGTTTATGATAGCCTTTATAGATGATATTTTTATCTGTTCAAAGAGAAAGGAAGAGTATGAAGATTTCTTGAGAATTGTACTAAAGAACCTATGGAAGGGGAATTTTTATGATATATTTTCAATGTGCACATTTTAGATACAAAAAAGATTCATTATTGGTTCACGTAATTTCAAGAGACGTTATAAGAGTATATCCATTAAAGATGGAGGAAATTGAATGTTGGCCTAGACCTACCACGATGACTAGAATACATATATTTCTTAGTTTAGCTAGATATTATTAATGATTTTTGTATAATTTCTCATGAATATCTATACCTCAGAACAAGTTAAATAAGAAGGGTTTCACGATCATCTAAAGAGACGAATTTGAGAAACATTTCAAGGAACATAAGAGATGGTTGGTTAGTGCACATGTTCTTACATTACCTTATTGTGAAAAGGGGTTGTAATATTTATTGATGCATCCAGGTAGTGATTTTTATATTTTATTATGTATAATAACATGGTTGTGTCTTATGGCTCATGGTAGTTAATTATTCATGCTAAAAATTACCCAACTCATGATTTAGATTTAGTAGCTGTAATTTTTGCATTAATGATATTGAACAATTAGCATTATGAAAAATATATATATATATATATATATAAAGATCATAAAAGTATGAAATATATATTCTCACAAAAGGAGTTGAACATGTTTCATATAAGATGGTTAGATTTGATAAATGATTATGATATATCAATATATTACCATGATGGGAGAGCGAAAAATGCGGTCGATGCTTTCAGTCGAAATGATCAAACAAGTTCATCTATGATGAGGATCACCAAAGATCCAATATTTGTAGATTTTTGAAATATTGATCTTGAAATCATGAAGGAAAGGGGAAATATTATCATCCTAAAATGATTACTAAATCCTCTCTCAAATTGATGCTTAAGGAGTCATAGAATGATGAAGAAGATATGAAAAAGAATTTTAGAAATGTTCCTGAGTTTAACCTTGATTAGGAAGGAATGATAAAGTTTTGGAACTGTGTATTTGTTCCTTCCATACCAGATGTGAAGATGTATTCATTAGATGAAGATCAATATTCTTCATTATATATTCATCCTGGAAGTAAAAAGATTTATAGGGAATTTAAATAATTCTCCTATTGCGATGGAATGAATATAGATGTCCGAGTGGTTGTATCTCGGTGCTTGGTGTGCCGATAAGTTAATGCTGAAAGAAGAAATTCTTAGGGGATGTTGCATCCATTACCCATATCAGGATGGGAATGGGAGAAAATCACCCTGTATTTTTACAACTAAATACCCAAAATGTTTAAAGGGTTTAATGTTATATGTGTGTTATTTGACAACCTTATAAATTTATCACACATTATCTCTATTAAATAAGACTTATCTCAAGATCATATTTTGAGGATATACATCAAGAAAGTTGTAAGGTTTCATAAGATAACACAATATATTATATCATATCGGGATACAAGGTTTACCTCAATGTTTTGGCAAAGTATCTATCCATAAAATGATATATAATTGGGTTTCATCATTACATAGAAGCCTTAGATAGATTTTCAATCTAAAATAAAAATTCCAAACCTTGAGGTTATGTGTACGTGTTGTTCTCTCGATTTCAATTGTTTTTGGGATCAATGCCTTCCCCTGATTGAGTTTTCATACAAAGATATATTTCACTCAATAATTATTATGGAACCTTATGAATCCTTATATGGGATGAAATGAAGATATCCAATGTAATGGGATGAAGTTGTAGAAATAAATATATTGGGACCTGAAATTGCTGATGAAATGGTACAGAATAGTCATGTTGTTTTGCAGCATATCAAGGAATCTAAAAGTTGATAGAAATGTTATTTTGATAACTTTTATCAGGATCTAGAATTTTATGTTGTTTAGAAGGTGTTTCTATGAATCTCTCTATGTAATAAATGTATGATATTTCAGAAGAAAGGGAAACTAAGACCTAGGTATATCAGTCCCTTTGAAATTCTTGTCTGCATTAGGATGGTAGCATATCTCTTGGTATTTCATCCAAATAACTCTTAATTACATGATGTGTTCTAGGCATCACTCATGAGGAATCACATATCTGACCCTTGAGATGTCATGAACTCAAAGGTCATTCCGCAGGAGTTGGATCTTTCTTATGAAGAACAACTAGATGAACTTATGGATCAATTAAACAATATTCTATGAAACAAGAGCACTAACATGATCATAGTTTTGTGGAGAAATAACAATTTAGGGGAAGATTTGTGGGGAAATTGGGATATTATTATGTAGAAGTATCCTTATATCTCTATATTATAGGAAATATTTGAGGATGAAATTTGTTTTAAGGCAAGTAGAGTGTAACATCACGAGTTTTTATTGACTACTTCTCTCTCTGTCTCATTTAATGAATTGATTTTTATTTATATATTTCATTGAAATAAGTCAAAAATTACATTAAAATGGCACCTAATTGGAATAAATTATACAAAAAACCAATATAGAATAATTTACACACAACACTGACTTGGAGTACTTTACATGCAACATCAAGTTTCTATGATACATCATTTTAATTGTTATAATTATTTAATTGAGATAATTATAACTCGACCATTAAACTTAGTAATATATATAATAATAACTAATTATAAAATATTTTTCATAATTATTTTATATAAATAAGTCATATTTATAATGGAATATATAATTTTTGGTAAAGTCATTATTTGTTTAAAAATACTACTTTATCAAATAAACTACATTCCATGTACATCTATGAAAAATAATAATATTATTTTTAATCTCATTTATGAATTTAATTTGATAAATTAAACTCCATTTTTGAATTTAGAATTTATAAATTAGATTTTTTTAATTTTTTTTGGGATTTCTCTGAGTGACATCATTTTCGGATGATTACTAAAAATACAGAATTTTAATTCAAAACTACCTTTTAATCTAATTTATTTATAACGTTAATAATATTTTAAATTGGTTTATAAGTATAATTAGAAAATATTTCCATCAATTAACCCAATTTGGGTCATTTTATCAAATTTCACATTGAAATTGGATTTAAAAAAATAGCAATCTTCTGATCATTTTTACTTTAAAGACCACGAATGACGTCCCATCATCTGGATTTATTTTAAATTAATTTCTACCAATTATTAAATAGGAATTTGTAAAAATTTATTCCATATTTTTAATCATCATAATTTATAATTTATACTATGGGAAACATAGTATTTTTTAAATAATATTATGCATGTAATTAAAATTAATTGCATCAATTAAGGCAAAATTAAACATAACATGGGACTCAAGCTTAAATTTACGACCCAAAATAACCTAGAAACTTTTCCAAGAACCATTGGATGTTAATATATAGACAATATACGCCTGATTCTATAATTTTATCAACTATTTTATCCACATGAAATTTTAAAAACGTGTATGTAATTCATTTTTCATAATGTTACAAGAGTGCCACTCCTCCTCAACTATAAAGAGGCCTCCTCTCCTCTACTTATTTAGACATCTCAAACCCATTAGGTTCACAAAAAATTTTATCAAACAATCTCCCAAAAAACTACCTTACTCATTAAATCCTCCCTTCATTTATAAAAACTACCAAGGATTCTCTTTAATGCAACCCAAAAGGAGTTACCCAATTAATAGGTACCCCCCCTTATGCTCTCCAATTTTATTTTCTTTATCCACAAAATCAATTAATATTGTTCCATGATTATAAAAAATATTATTCCTAATAAAATGAGACTTTTTAAGATATGTTTTCATCCTACACGTACACACACATTAATCTACTGGGTAACTAACATATTGGTTTTTTATAGTGAACTATCGCCCCACAAAATGATGATTGTTTATTTTTCCTTTACCACATCTCATAGTATACATTATGATGGAAAAAAATTATATATGTTTTATATTATATTTATAAGTTTATTAGTATTCTTCAATCCTTTTACCATTCTTATCTTTATACTTTCAATTTTGTGTAAATACGATAATTTATTTTGAGGAAATGATAACTACTGCCCCCTTAAAGTGATGTGATTAAATCACACAAAACATGGAATGCATTAAGGATGGGTTTAGTGAACATAAATTATATATATATAATAATAATTATACGATAGTAATTATATAAATACATATATATATATATATCATTTGCCATCTTTTTTTTCAATATGACAATTAAACAAAAATAGTGTTCGTATGTACGACATACCATCTCCATGAACGGTGTATTAAATTTCATAATTATATAACATATAGATTATTATAATACACATATACATAATATAAATTATATTAATATCATTTTTACATTATATAAATCATGATATATGTTCAAGGCCCCAATATATAACAAATTAAGACATATATGAAAAACAAAGAAAATATTACATGAAGCCTAACCTTAGCTTGTAATTATTAAAGAAGAGGGTAATATAAATTCATAATCAAAATAAATATGGTATTAGATATAATAATATGGTTATTTATAATATTTATAATAAGCTTTTATTTATTATTAATGATGTTTTAATGATTACAATGATAGTTAAGACAAAAGGTAAGGGAATTTCATCTCACTTTCTATATTGTTGTGACACATTCCATGTTCACCACTATTTGTTTTGTATATAATTCCCAGCAATGTATTATATAATTATTATTCTTAAATTTATGGGTATTTACATGTCCAATCTATGATATTTCTTTCATTGGGTTTTTGATTCAAGAGTTACCAAATCTCTATGATAGTTTTGTCTTAATTTTAATTCATTGTGACATGTGTTTTTTTATCTAACTACATTATTTATTGAGGAGTATTTGAATTGTTATATCATGGATCTTTTATATTTTTGTGATATTTTATGCCTGATTTAATTCCATTTTCTACAGGGAGAGTATGTTCCCAAGTAACTATGTGGTATTATTTTACTCAAACAATATCATCATTTTTCGGGATTGTTAATGATTATACTTCCTTTGATGAAATATTATGATCTATCACTTAAGAATGCACATGATTTTTATTATCTTATATTTATTTATTGTATTTCCATGTATAAGTAACAATTTTCAACTCTTTTTTACTTATGATGATTAAGAAAAAAAATAAAAAAATTTGATAGTATCTCTCTTAAGTCAGAAATCAATTTTATTTAAAACCCATATTTTTAAAAATGTTTTAAAATTGTTTTCAAGGAAAAGGATTTCAGAAATGTTTTATGGTTTTAAAATAATAAATTACAACTTTCAAAACAATTTTTAAATCAAAATATTTTCAAAAGATTTGATGTTTTAAAAATCATTTTTCAAAGAAGAAAGATTTTTTATTTAAGAAATGTCTCAAAAATGTCAGTCAAAATTATTTCCCTTCTAAGATGACATCTATTGTTGCTAAAAAATCCTTAATATGTGAATTTTTCAGTGCATCGATTCATATTATATCTATTAATGGTTTATGATTTGGTATAAGGATGATTTGGAAACCAGTTTCTATTCCACGGGTAATATGATTATGAAACCCTTTTCTATTTCATGAGTTATATGATCATGAAATCTACATCCTTACATGGGTTATGATTTGATGAATGGATTATGAAATATATAATTTTCTATAGGCTGAGGTCTGGTTACATTTTTATGACTCCCATTTCATTTCATGGTCTATGATGTGTTTGTTTATGATTTTGTGGAACATGTATATATGATTTCATTATGAGGTGGGTGGGACCTATATCCCCCTCTGATACATTGGGTAAAGATTAAAATGTCATGGGAAATAAATGGCTGGAATGAAGGTCAACTCAGTTCAGTATTATAGGGCTATAATGAGTAGTGAACATATTTCAGTAATAAAAGGTTGGCATGGGGATTGAACTTGGTTCAGTAAAGGAAACATTCCAAAAAATATGGTCTTCCTAGAAATTCCTTAACCACTACATAAATCATATAATTTTTATGTGTTTTCCAAAATTCCATTTTTTATTCCTATGATATAATTTCATGACTTATGTTCTTTATTTTCATATGATTCACGTCTTATGAAATTCCAATATTTATTCCATGATTCTTGTTTTGGATATTTGATATGAAGGGTATGATATTTTAGTTTCCTGATCAAGTTCTCATACCCTTATTCTCAGGATTATGCCCACATGTTTCCCTTGTTTACCCTTACAGAGCATCTAAGCTCACCAATTTTATGTTTCCTTTCAAAGGTTATGAAGATATGTATTATGTTTATTATCGCTATGAAAGTTTATAGTCAAGAAGAACCTAGTGGTAGATAATTTTTCTCACTTATATAACTGTGTTTATATTTCAGTTTTTCGAAAGGCATTAGACTTTTATGGTTTTTGGGTGTCTATATGTATAGGTTTTTAAATCTTCATGAAAATTTATGTAATGAATATATTTGAAAAGTATCAGTCACTATACAGTTTTATCATCATATCCTCTTTTCAACTGTGGAAATTCATTAAAGAGCCTTGGATATTGGTAAATATTCATCCATAATCTCATTCGAGAACTCTACCTAGAGGCTAGGAAGAAGACATGGAAATTATTTAGGAAGCACATTTGGGAATTTCTATACCATGATCTTTTCATCAAGGATGATATTTAACATTGACTTAATCATTTAAGATATATTTACTTTCTCCTATGGAATAAATTTATATTCATGAGATGATGATACAAAAGTAGATTCATCATAATCCTTCTACATGTATAAAAAAATTGAAATTTGTTATATAAATGTTTATTTCCTTCTTTGGAAATTTTATGTTACTTCAATATGAGGAAAACTAATAAAAAATAAGATAAAACAAAATTCCACTTATGTTAGTATTATAATTTTTACATTTAAATTCATCCTGAACTTTTTTGGTTGTTGTAGTTATATATTAGTTAGGAAATAATTTCCCCATTTTCAGTATTCTTTGATAACTCTAATTTGTTTTTTGGTGGTGGATAAATATTTCTACTATTCTTTCATGTACAATTATAGTTGAGGTGGATGATGATAATACATTTCACAATTTTATTCCTTTTCTAAAAGTTTATTAAATCCAAAATAACCTTAGGGATGAAAATTATCAAACTATTAGACATGTGAAAGGGAAACTAAGAACATTAAATGGATAAACCATATTAATTTACCATAACTTTATATCATTTAATATAATTTATACATGGTCTATTTCTGAAAATAAAATTTCATAGGAATCTGTGTTCCCCTTATAATAGTTCATAAAGAGCATGCAAGTCTACCCAATCATATCCCCCAAGAGTGTAAAACGTGACGATAATCAAGGATTTTTTTCTTGTTTTAGGTTATGGTCAAAAAATACCGATGTTCCGTTTTTGGGTTAATCACTCCTTGGTATAAATATTACAGAGCCACATCAACGTGTATTATCAAAATAGTGATGTATTTTCATGTAAATGACATAAATTATACTTGACTAAATTTTAATGATGTTTTCTTATGTTAAGTATTATCCATAAAAAATACTCTGAGGTTTTACAATAAAAAACACCAAAAATATTTATATTTTTCTCTAATACCAACTATAAAAACGCATATTTTAATACACCTTAACTCAAGATTTATTAAATATGGATAAAATAAATACCAACCAGAGGATCATGAGGCATAGTGTAATTGAAAAATTAATTACAAAGAATACTAACTTTAAGAATTATTAAAATAAATATATTTAAAAACACCACAACGTGTGCTTAAAATACAGTTATTATCAAATACTATACGGGATAATAAGGTGACGTAAATAAGGGGTGAGTTATAAGCCCAGTAATGGAATAATAAAATAATATCATAAGGAAATTTTGTTTATTATAGTAAATATACATATCAAGTTTACATTATAGGGTCAAAATTATAATCATGATCCTAAAATAGAAATATAATATGAAAACATAATGGCATAATGGGAATGTGGAAAAAAAATAACAAAACATGATAATTATATGTCATGTATAACCACTGATAAATTATAACATAGTGTGCCTGGTATACTCTCTCATCCACCATGCATTTTATCCAATGAGATAAATACATTTCCTAACTCAATGGAGGGTTATAAAATTCCAGGACAACTATTCACATTCATATCCTGTTCATGTATAAGTGTTCTAGATAGACCATACAACATAAGAATGTTTTTCATAACTATTAATCCATCAATTAGAGACTTTGGGATTCATAAATGGATGTCCCCAA
This sequence comes from Viscum album, assembly GCA_963277665.1. Classification (NCBI taxonomy): domain Eukaryota; kingdom Viridiplantae; phylum Streptophyta; class Magnoliopsida; order Santalales; family Viscaceae; genus Viscum; species Viscum album. Next base: position 854,192 of record CAUJRU010000338.1, read on the forward strand.
TAATTTATAGATATGTGAATATTGTATAATATTTTTTAGTGGAAATGGCGATGGGTGTTCATGATATGAATGTTTGGCACAAAAAAAATCAACAAATAATTTCAACCAAATAACGAGGGTACATACTGCTTTATAGAAGGGTTCATATTTAGTGAAATATGTATAAAATCACTTATAAATAAAAATTATAGAAATTGCTATGTTTAATACATTTTGTAACATGTAAAATTGGAAATAAAAAGGCATTATATGAAGAATTTTCTTCAAAAAAAGATGAATAATATGATCCCTTACCATTAGAGGGAAAAACTACAAAAATTGTAATAGTTTCAAAAGAGCTTGGGAATACCTTTAGAGGGAACTATATAGGGAACGGAAAATACAAATAATTTTATAATGGATTTTATTGAAGATGGTTGGGTAATTGGGAGGGTTTTTTATAGTAAAATAGAGAAGAATTAGTTATAAATTTATAAACCATGGTTTTGGACTCCAACTGAAAAACTAATCTAAAGAACAAAACATTTCATGGGTTTTTCCAATTGTTTCTACAAAATATGAGTCGATTTAATTATTTTATTAGGATATGAACAAAAATCCTTATAATAACATCCTTAGTGGTGTGGAAGATATATATTTTTATAAAAATTGAATTAAAATCTTACAGTATAATATAGGTATTGTAGGATTCATTATGGGTTTATAAAATATTTCAAATAACATAAAAAACATTATTTTAATGGAAAAAATAATTTTGGTTGTGTGTACTCAATATAGTATTTATCACGTCATTTTTGGTGTTTATGATGTCATAATAAAAACCATATAATTATATCGTGTTTAATTTTTAACCAACAGTTTGACTATATCAATTTTTTTTGAAAATTCATTGGTGGATAATTTTTATAATCTTACATGTAAAATATTTTTTATTGTATCCAAAAAAAATCTCTCAATATTAGAATTCAACCATTTAAATTAAAAATTTCTAATTATAGATAAATATTTTTTTATAACAAAAATATTTAGGCCCTTGTAATAGTAACATTTGTCTTCATAAAATTATATAAACTTTTATATTTAATAAAAATTATTTAATAAAATTATTTTATTTTAATATATTTTATTTAAAAATTTATTTAATTCATTATAAAGAGTTTCTTGATTTAGTCTAAATATTTCTCTATAATAGAATTTATGTTTCATAATTTCAAAATATAATTTTTATCAATATTAACTATTTTATAAAGACATAAAAGATAAATATAATAATTATTTTAAAAAATATATAAATATAAAAATTCACATTGTTTGTGTCTAGATACATATCTTATTGTTACACCAATGAATGTTATAAGGGTAAGGTGTGTGATGGTGAGATTTTCTTGGGGTGGTTTGGGAAACATGGTTTGGGTGCTTTAACATATAGTATAAATTGTTTCACTAAATATTTAGTTTTTTAATATTTTTATGATTTTAGACGTGGTAAAATCATAGTGATTAAATATCCCATGTATTCTCCAAAAAATTGGCTTCATATCATATGATCCAATATGATGATCCCATTGATTCCTTCTTCTATGTCCAATGGATTTATCATAACTTTATAAATATATTAATCAAATGATAAGAATTTAATATATGTGATATCAATAGATATGATTTTTAATTTTATTTTATATCTCACATGATATATCTTATATTATTTGAAAATAACCCAGGTAATTATTTTAGTTTATATATTTTCATTTTTAATAAGAAATTTATTCATTAATATGAAATCTTATATATAAATGTTTGGGTTAATATATAGAATATAATGTTTATATTATAGATGTTTACAGAGGTTGTAATAGAAAACAATGCTCTTATGCAAAAGTATCTTGTTCCACAACACAACACACATATGATGGATTGATATATGTCAGGTATTGGTCTATACATTAATGGAACAACTACACCATTTATAGCTGAGAAATGGTTCAATTCCATTGAAAGGATATTATGATATATCTGATGTGATAAAAGTTAAATGGTTTCTATGTATGTATATTAGTCAAAGGTAGATGTTGATCAGCGAGGGTCATTGATCTGGAACACTAATGTGAATGATGTAAATGAAAGCATGGAATGTAGAATTTTAATTTTGGTGTTATAAAAAATATTCATTGATAGAAATTAGCTGAAATAGAGAGAAATATCATAAAATTAAATAATAAATAATAGTAAAGTGTTGAAAAATATTAGTCTATGATCATAATATTATAATTTCAGGAAATTTTCCATATACGTAGTATGAAAATCCATATTGATGTTTTAATTATTGGAAAAATCCAATTCTTCTAGGGGAACTGTTCTATTATTTTTATTATATGATGATATAATATCATATGATATTAACATATAGAAATTGTTTAATTTTATTTATATCATATATTAAATTATTAAAATTATATTTTGGTTGGGGCCCAATGAAAAATTAATTTGTCGAAGAAGAAAAAAGGAAAAAATGATATTTATGAATTGTGATAACTATATATTGAAAACTATTTGTAAATTATTAAATTGAATAGTATTTTGTTACCCATTTTGAGATAGTGGATATCTAGTTAATGAATGAAAGGTAAATGACTAAACCACTATTATCATTTCTTTTATGTGTAGGGATATTGGTAGTTATTCAAATAAATTCCCCAAGCATCATGAAAACCATGTATAAAAAAGGATTAGGGGATAAGCCTAAGATTTTGTGAATATTATAAGTGAAGTTAAAGTTCTTAATGATGTGGTGGTAAGAACTGTGATCATAAACTAAAATTTAGCTAATGATTAATCTAAATATGGGAATTCACATTCTTTTATATCTTCCATGATTTATAGGAGAATTAAAATTTCTCTTATCATTATTACAAGGGAGATTTCAATCAGGATCCTAGTAGAAATCTTATTACTATGAGAATATGTCATCCAGACCCCATTATGATTCATAAACATATCTTTTTTTCAAACATGGATATTATAAATGTCGTTTATTTTTATATAATCCCTTTTAATGCTTGGATTTAAATTTATAATGAGAAAATTTCTTTCCAACAGATGTATATTATGATTCACCATGAATATATGGAATAACTTACATTCATAATTGAAATTTATACATCTAACTCATGTTTAGTTCAACCATCAGTAGTTATCCATAATTAATTTATAGGAGAATGTGAGTAAATGAAAACTATGAATGGGAATAAAACCTTGGAAAACAATATCTACCTATTATATAGGAATTCATTGGTTTTTTTCCAAATGTTTTACCAAAAAATCAACTAGATAATGATGTTTTTTATTCCATTAAACATATCCATAGGTAAGAACTAATATCGAAGACTCCCTAAAGAATATCTGTAGAGTAATTAGTGGAACTAATGAAATAATTACAATTTTATGATGAGAAAGAGGGCTTACCCGAAAAAAAAATCCACCTTTATTGATTAAAAAAGGTAAAGATGTCCAAAAAAATGTCTTTAGAAAAGTATCTTTGAAACATGTGGTGAGGCTCAGAAGGAGCATCATTTAGCCATAACATATCTTGAGAATTAATCCTTTGGTTTATATCCCATCATCCAAGTAATGTTTATCCGTATAAGCATGTGTGAAAATATTATTCAAGGACAAACTAGATCCATTAATTTCATACATTTCACATTTAGCTACCAAGAAAGATGAATACTACCATTTTTTTATATATTTCACAATAGTGGTAATGTCACATTCAATCAAAAAGTAAATCCATCCACATCTATTTTCTATTTAATAATCCTTTATTATAGAAATAATTATCAAATCAAAAGATGTATTGAAACCACATATACCATATAAAAATCCTATCACATATCCTTTATGATTTCAGAAAAATTCTCCATTACCAGATGGTCTTGGATTCCCCCTTGACGCACCATATATATTAGATTTAATCCATCACAAGGGTGGTTATATCCATAGATCATAAAAATTTCTGGAGGGAAGAAGATAATTTCATTTAATTCCAATGCTCAAATGAATAGAAAAATCATGAATAGAATTATTCCAATAATCATTTTGGAGAGAGTTAGAGTTCTACATGAAAATAACAATTTTAATGAGAGAAGATTTAATATTTAATGTACTACTATCATGAATAATATTTTCTGACTAGTCCATAGTACATTTAGGACTTCCAAACATTCCAAAAAAAGAGATTCTAAATCTATGTGGATAAAGGTATCTTGATATAGGAAGCAATATGATCCAAAAAGTTTGTTGCATGAGGAATCACCACTTCACAATGATCAGTAGTAGGATTCTATAAGGTTGGAGTAGTTGAAAATAAAGGGAATAAGTGATCAATTTCATCCTTATGATCATTATATAAGACACATTTCCAACACAATTTAATGCCAACAGACTAAAAAATCATTTTTTTAGAATTTTAGCATATATCACCCTCCGAGAAAGAGAGATTTAAAGGGAGATAAATATCTTTAAAATAATTTCCATCATTATGTGAATCACCAATTATGAGTAAGTAATACATTAAAAATATTAAAATATATACAAATTATTTGTTTATTGTAATTCCATTTGGATTAATCGAAGCACCATCTATTTTTATAGATCCAGTGAACATTGTATTCAAGGATTATCATGAATATTTCTGTGTGGTATTTATCAGTGGTATATTGGTATGGTCAAAAATAAATGATGACAAGAAGAACCATTTCATAATATTTCTTTAAACCATTAGATATATATGGTATATTGAAAATTTAGTTTTCATGACTTATAGATTTGTGATGTTTTTATATCTTGGCCATTGTTTCTCTAAAGACCAAATATTAGTCAATCCTTAAAAGAAAAATTTAGTTTAATAATGGCCTACACTGATAAACATAACTATGATATGAAACATCCTTTGGTTACAAGGTTAATATAGTTACATTCATCAATAAATTTTGAAATTATCTAACCTATTAACTTAATTGACACCTAAGGGGTTTATGTTTATATGGTCTTAATGATGAAATGAATGTTTTTAAGAATTGAATAAGATATTTTTCAATGAATTTATATTGACATTACCATCAATATGGGATTATATATATATATTATTTATTCAAATAATGGAATCATATGCATACATATGTTGAATCATTAAATGGATAGAAACCTTTATTCTGGATGGACTTGTTTGGTTTTATGCATCATGGTATTTAATTATCCATGAGAATAATTCTCAAACCCATGACCATGAGTTGGAAGCCATAATATTTTACTATAAAATATGGAGTCATTATATCAATAGGGAAATGTGTGTGATATATATGGATATTTTTTATAAATACATCAATTCCAAAAAAAATCATACTATAAAAAGTATATGGATGTAGTTAGTGAAGGATAATTATTGATCAATACACAAGCACCTTATAATGGAATATAAGGAAGTAAATCCGTAGAGAAAAAATGATCATAGAGTTATAACTAAAATGGGGGAAAATAAATATCATGTATCCAATAATTTAGTAAATTTTGAAAAGGGGATCACTATTTAAGTGTAAACAGAACCCATTTTATAAATAATCTATAAACAACATTTAGTGGGGATGATAAAAAGGTCACTAGTTGATGATAATTGTTTACAAAATAAAATAAATTTCTCAAATTATTGGAATATGATAGACATTGTTTATAATTATTATGTACTAAAATTTGGAATGTTTCTACATGTGTTATCCATACCTAATATGAAAAAATAATTATTATATGAAACTCATTAAATATTTTTTATATGAACCATGGTTGAACTAAAGGGTATAGATATTTGAAAGAATGTTTTTTGTGAGATAAAATGAAGAATTATGCCACTAACTATGAATCAATATGTTTGTTTTCTCAATGGGTAATTTGTATGGGAAAACATATTAATGGAGAACAACCACCTGAAGCATCCCATGTTTTTAGAATGGGTTTAAAGAAACTCTTATTTTGGTCTTCTCATTTAGTGCCTATGTCATTTTTATATCATTTATTGGAAATAAATTATGAGAGTTATTTCAGCATCATATCAAGATTTTATTTGGGTTTATTAGATTCTAGAGTGATAATGTTTATTAATTTTGTTTCAGGATCATCAGAGGGATGAAGGTATATTTTTGAGTTGCAGGTCAGGGAGTGCAGTTTAGGGTAAACTGTGTGGCCCCTTCCAGGGAAATTTGTAGCACATTTTTTAACTACCTCATGGTTTGGATAAACTGTGTGACTGATTCACATGTCCATGTGTGGTTCAATGTAGTAATTTAAGTGGTATTTCTCATGGTATGAACATGGTTAGGTCAAACTGTGCACAATCCATGGAACTGAACCTTTTTGGGAAGTACTTAACATTGTAGCCCACACATTTTACGCATGGTTTGGAAAACCATGTGTGTAAACCATGTGACATGAGTGGAGATTTTTTTATGTATTTAATTTTTTTCATGAATTTTATCATATTTCTATAATCTTCTCTAATGGATAGCACACAGAGCAATAAGTATCCTCCTCCTCCTACTTTCACATTTCTCCCCCTCCTAGTTCTGACCTCCGATTTCATATCCCTCAGGTGCATCAACTACTTCATGGTAAGGATAACCTCACCCTAGCCTCTTTTTATTTTCTCATTCTCCTCATGGGATGATAAATCAAATTGATCCATTTTTCCTTATTTCCATGGATTTGGAAGTAAACTCTAATATACTCCAATCTGCATCAAAATGAATCTTGATAGCTGACATGCCTACATCTACGAGTCCCACATAGGTGTATAATATATTACATTGGGGTTTCATGGATATTTGGGGGTGATAATTTTTAGCATGTTGTGAGGTAGTAAATAAAGACCTCCTTACCTTATATTAAATTGAATGTATTCATTAACGGATGTTGTTGGGAATTTTATCACCTTTTTGTGAGATTAATGACGGGTTTGAGGCCATCTCTCTTTAGGTGGTGTGGTCATGGGTGCCAAATTCATTTAAAGGGAATTTATAAACTTTATTTAGTTTGGTTATTAGAATATGATGCATTCATGACCTATATATTATCTTGTTATGGTTGTTTAGTTTCCTCAATTCAATCGACAAATTTTTTTTTTATTTCATGTGAAATGTTCAATTCAATCCAATTAAATTTATTTGTTTTACTAAATTGAAGAGGTTAGTTTGCATGAATTTTTTTTTTGCATGAGATTAGACCATGAGGTCATGATTGGCTTTGCCCGATGATAAGGTGGCTAGGACATCAGGATTGAGGCAATGGTGATCATCTGGTTGGGCATGTATGGGATTTCTTGAGTGCTTTTGATCATAGGGTTGGGCATCATGGATGTTGGTTGAGGTGGATAGGCTATCAGGTTGGGTATAGCCCATGAAATTGGGATTTAAATTCCATTGAATTAGAGTGACATGGTCATAGGGGACTGAGGTGTCTGTGCTGGTGTGTCTTAGGAACTATGAAGGTGATTTTCACTCAACCATGATGAAAAATCACCGAATCAAATCATGTTCACAAAGGTTGACTTAGTGATGAGGTCGTTTTGATCTGTAGTTTCAGTAGAGACCCTTCATAGTTGTGTCCTAGGAATTTATGGTTTGTGTGTTCTTTCCTTATAAAGATATACAAAGGTGAAGATCATTTTGTTAATAGTGATGAGGCAATCCTTCAGGGGATTAGGATTTCCTTATTGAGTTTGTGGGCCTAGATTGTTTTGAGGGAGAAAGAATACCATTGTATCCCATGGTGTCGTGCCATGGGCTGGTTGTTGTTTTTTAAACAATTATTGATGTGTCTATACTTGTTAGACATGGGTCGACATGTGATTTTGAGTAGGGGTTCATGGACCCATGATTTTCTGTGTGTTTCTTAAGGTCATTGGTGATTTATTTGAGACATGAGGTGGCTATAGGCACATCATTCAAGGCTACGTGATTGGAGATATTACCTAAAGGTTCACCTGAGCGTGGAGACTTTATATATACCTCAGTCCATGGGCCAATGAAATTATTCCTTTTAGTGATTTCTACATTGTCTAATGCATGTTATAACTTCTTGGTGTATGTTGAGTACATGATAAGTTTTTTTGGTTAATTTAATATCATGAACTACTATTTATTTATTCATTTTACACATTAGATTAAACACTATTTTTAGGTATGAACCTTTTTTCGACACGCTACATAGAAATATTCTCACACCCTATAAGGGACCTTCAGAGCATGTATAGACTTTATCTTCTTATATTAAGTTATCGGATCAGCCTCAGGATCTGGATCGTACTTCAATTGTTCTTGGTATGTTGGAATGGTACCTTGATTTCCATCCTAGCTATAGATTTTTGTTTTAGTTTCATTTTTTATGTCTTTGATTAGCATGTTGTTTTTTTATATTTATATAGTTACTTCGGTCATCCATGGTTGACCCACTTTTTTATATTGATGTGTATGATCTGTTTTGATATGCATGTTCTGATTGTTTTAATTTATTACATCAAATGGTGTGTATGAAATGCAGGCATGATTTTTTACTTTCCATTGGTTCTATTCATTTATTTATTCCAGTATTGTTTATTTTTATTTTAGGTTCATATTCCATTGGAGGGTCTAGTTGGATTCTGTTGAGTCTTTGGTTTCCATTTCATTCTATATATTATTACTCATACCAGTATTTTTATAACTCCCATTGGGTATAGCCTCCCCACTATACCTAGTTACACCCTTGTTTCTAGTGAATATACTTTGTCATTTAGGGAGGTGAACCTAAGTCCATTAGCACTCAGCCTATTAGTATTGTTCTGGTGACTAAAAGGGTTTGGGATACGACTAGTGGTATCATGGCAGTTCTTGGTTGGGATTTAGTAACAGCTTCTAAATGGGTACTAATGAGACTAAGACTGTTTTTTTCTGGTCTTACTATTTTTTATATAGTAGAAAAGATATTTGGATGATGTAAAAACTAGAATTATAACTCATGCATGGCTGCCTATAGGGTATTTGTGATAAATGGGCTAGGTTTAGGGAGGGTAATGTATCCATGATTCTGAGGTGTCGTGGCATATAGTTTCAATATAGAAGGGTAAGGGTAGTTAGGATGGGATTCATTTTTACTTATTTTCCTATTTCCTTGTTATATATATTGGTATTTCTGAATATTTCAGGGTATTTAGTTGGCTTTCTCATTAATGTCTTGGATAGAGTATCGGGTAGGCGAGGAAAGGGTTATGCTAGAGAATGAACAGGTTCAGACCCCTAAGGGATAGAAAGAGCATGATCTATAGTTAGAGGCTCATGGAAAGGCACAGTATGCAGTGTATGTGGGGAATCCATTAGATCTTGAAATTTTTGGTATTGTAGGTTAATGAGAAGCATTGAATGATCCTGGTGCGGGGTCTCTAGAGTATCGATCAGGGTTCCCTTAGAGAATATCCCTTAATGGATTACCATATGTGGGAATTTTAGTCATATATCTTGTTGATTTTCCAGTGTGAGAGTGGAACTCATGATCCTGAGAATTGGATATGAATTATGCAGATGATCTTTGACTAGTCAGGCATACTTATAGGGAAGAGGTTAAATATGGCCGTAGATATGCTCATAGGACCATCCAATCATTGGTGGGTCATGCATGTGTAAGCTAAAAGACAGTAGGGTCTAGACTATAAATAATTTGAGAATAGTTTAGTCGAAAATTTCAATTCAGAAACACTGAGGGAAGAAATTGCTTAGGAGTTCCTGAGCCTTCAATGGGGTGACAATTCTATTATCAATTATGCAGTGATATTTAATGATATTTCTTTCTCCGTACTTAATATGGTAAGTTATGGCACTTAAAGTGTACGATGATTTGAGGATGGTTTACGAAACCCTATTCGGGTGTGGGTAAACATATTTAGGTTGGCCTAATTCTCAAAAGTGAGGAAACAAGTTCTAAAGGATGAAGGAAACCTAATGAACAAATATTAGCATAGTCGGGCAGTGATGTCGGGTGATTTTAGTGGAGACTCTTAGGATAGAAGGAAGATAGGCCGAGATGAGTTCTAGTAGGGAAGTCAGACCAAGGAATCTAGTAGACCACCTTAGAGTGAATCATCTACAATTTTCTGCCTGGGTTTGCATACATTACATGTCTAAACTCTGTGTGAGAAGTTTTTAAATGTGTGGTAGGCATGTTTGTATGATGGACATCTTGAGAGGTTCTAAATGAGACATTCTTGTTCAGCCGGTAGACATGTTTAGGTGTAGAAACATGCTTCCCAGATCAGTTCAGGATTGGTAACTAGTAAGGGTTGCTAAGGTTTAGCTTTACATGGATTTCATAGTAGTGATAGTGAGACCCATTAGTGAGGTCATTGGAAGATGGCTGGAGAAGCACCGTAGGTAGTTCTTGCTTTAGGTAGTTGTTTTTTAGTCTAGGTTCATGCCGCAAAGCTTCAAGGGGCAGAGAAAATTTTTTAGCAGATGATGATAAGAGGTATGTTGTGGTTGTCGACTTGATTTCTTTTGTTTTATTAGGCATGTTCATTTGAGCCATTTCCATTTTGGTGAATAGACTACACAAGTTATGTAAATGGACCGAACATATGTCATTCATTAGGATAAAATCATATTGGATGCATTGTTTATATATATGAGGTTTGAGGAACTAGGTTCTGTGATTGAACATAATTGGATGCAGTTTCATGAGGTGTGAGGCACCAGGAAATAAAAGTTATTTGGAACATATATGAGGTGTGAGGAATCTAGGAACCAATGTGGTTTGGAACATGATTGATTTTTGAGGCATCAGGGATTACTGAGCATCTGATGCAGTGCGGGTTGTGAATTGGTTTCTTGTATAACACAGAATAACCTGATGAGGTTTATGAGTAACTAGATTACCTTGGGTCCAGGAATTGGTCATTCAACCTTTCTTTTTCTTTGATATTTTGTACATGATGTACCGAGTTATCCAATTTCAATAGTGGGGAGCACCCTATAGTTAATTTTCCTATACCCATAAGACTAGGGTATTCAAGGTTAATTATAATGGGATGGGTATGTTCGATGAAATTTAGGTGTTTAATTATATATATTAGGGACAAGATACATTATGATGGGGAGATTATAATGTCTTAGGTTTTTAGAATTTGTTTAAACCCACCCATGTTTTTTTCTTTTCATTTTCGGGTTATGTCGTTTTCTATATCGCTAATCAGAACTCAATTATGAGAGTTCTATCATCTTTTTATCATGTTTTTATGTGTTTTTAGCTGCTTATAGAGTTCATTTGGTGTTTTGATATGGTATTGGTTGCTTTAAAGGACCGAAGTCTTGTTTTGGATTTTGTGGTCTTAGGGAATGGTTTAGACTAAAGAGTGTGCCCCCTTCCAGGTAACCATGCAGCTCATTTTCTAATTTCTGCATTGTTTGGATAAACCATACAAGTGAGGAACATGGATATTATAGGTTCTATGTAGTAATTTCATAGGGGTTATGCATTGTCTGAGAATGTTTAGACCAACTATGTGGAAGCCATGTGAGAGAACCCTTTGAGAATTATCTCAAAATTATATCTTGAATGGTTTGCACATGGTTTGGAAAACCGTACGTCCTATATTGGGTGTTTTTTTATGTTTTTATTTTTCTTAATTTTTCACTTATATCACCATTCTTATTGTTAGGGACATGTGTATAGTAGTTATAATCCTCATCCTCCTCTATTACATTAGATTTATCTCTCTTCTCCTTCTGACTTCCAATTTCATACATTTCTGGTGCATCAGATGCATCTTGGTAAGGATAACCTCATCCAAGAATCTTATTCATTTATTATCCTCCTCATGGAGTGACAGATCCAATTGAGTTATTTTTCCTTATTTTTATAGCATTGGATGGGTACTCAGATCTAATCTAATCGACATAAAATTTGATCATGATATAGGATGTGCCAATGTCTACGAATACAATGTAGGTTGTGCATATCATAAATTGTATTTTCTCATACATTTGGTAGGAACGTTTTTTTATAATCTTTTGGGGTATTCGAGTGAGACCATTTAGCTTTATATTAAATTTACAGGCAGGAACTATGCAGAACTGTAGCAAGCACTGTTTAACGTTGTAGTAGTTGGGAATATTCCCCCGTTTAGGCCTTCAGGCCACCGATTTGGTCCCCAAGTCCTTTATGTCCTTCAAGAAACCCAGGACTTCGGGTCAGTAAGACCTTCGGGCCACCTCAAGGCCTTCAGGACACCATAAGGGTAGATGAAAACCATACAACCTACAAAAGAAAAAACTTCAGAAGGAGGGGGAGCAAGGAGCTTTCACCATAGGAGAAGCTAAACCAATTGCAAGAATGAGATGGTATGGAACCTGCCATCGAGACAAGCCTGTGCATACTTGGGAAAGCCCGGATAAATAGCTAGGTGAAGGTGGGGAGCGTATTTCATGATGAGGATGATGGGGAGGTGCAGTTCCAAGAAGTTAGTCTGGGTTTTATGTAATGTTTGAAGCCTACGTGCAATGAATTCCTCTAAGGCCTATGTGACATGTAATACTTATGCCTGCATGCCTTATAAGGGTTCCACATCACCCCTTGAAAGTTGGATTATCATAAATCAATAAAAAAATGAACATCTCTTATGGGATTTCATCGGTAATTCCTTCACCGTGTTTATGCGATCAAGGTCATGTTTGAGGTCATTGCTCATAAGGTGGTTTGTTTGGGGGTGTAAAATGTATTTAAATTGAAATTTTATATATTAATTGGTTAAGTTATTTGAATATTAGGTATTCAATACCTCTATATTGTTTTGTTATGGTTATTTATTTTTCACAATTTAATCGCCTAAATTTTATTTCTAATATATGGTCAATTGTACAATTCATTCAATTTAAATTGAATTTTTTTTTAAATTGATGTGTTTTTTTTTAAATTAAATGTTTGATGGACATGATATTAGACCCATTGGGTCCTGAATGTCTTGGATAGAGGTTGAGGTGGCTAGTTTAAATGAGGTGATGTTGATCATCTGGTTGGGCTTGGGGCAGATTTTTTGAGTGATTTTGATTACATGATTCGGCATTGGGGATAACAACTTAGCTAGTGAGGTTATCAGGTTGGGCATGGCCTATGATATTGGGATAAAAAGGAAGTTGGGTGGAAGTGACATGGTTTTAGAGGAATTAGGTTCCAATGATGGTGTGGATTAATATCTATATTGGTGATTGTCTCACCCACGTGATGGTTGAAGTACCAAATTGAATCATGTTCACATAGAATGACAGTAAGATAACTTGGTGTTTACCACTCATGTGGGTAGATTCTTCCTATAGTTGTGGATCAGAATTTGTGGTTTGAGGGTTCTTTTTGTATAAATCCATGTTGAAGGTGGGGATCCTTCAGTTGATTTTGATAAGGCTTTCGGTAGGGGCATTAGTCTCACCGTATTGAGTTCGTGATCCTAGATTTATTTGGGGGAGAATAGATATAAGGACCCGACCTTAAAACATTTCATAATATTGAATTAAGTTAATAATTCACAGTGAGGATATTTTCAGGTTTAGAGTTTTAGAGAATTAAGAAATAACTATAACATCTCAAAAGATTACAAAGTAGACACTTGTACTCAGTTTCAATTTTTTTCACAAAACAAGAACTCTTAAAATAAAGAGTCGTGTCTAGTTCCATGTTTAAGACAGAATGACTTTTCCTTAACCACATCCTTGACCCTATTCCACATTATGTCTTGTGAAAAAAAAATTCAAAAACATGGGATGAGCATAAAAATCTCAGTAAGGGTTATAAAACAATGAAAGAAAACATTTGTTCATTAATACATACAAAACAAAAATTCTTTTACTTACCTCCTGAAAACATAATATTTATGAATAACATATAGAAATCATAAATTATAAAGGTAACTTGTGGCATCTATAACATACTTACAATGTACCTATCATAGCTACATTGGGAGATACTTGGGAATACCCATCATAGTATATTCCTTAAATCTCTTAGGAGAAACATTCATGTTTACCACTGTCACATTACCAGATGCATTGGAGAGCTATCTCGGGCTCACCGGCCCAAGGATTGTCATAGAACCACCCATATACCTAAATAATCCTCATGAACCATAACATGATCATAACACATAACATAAGCATAAAGGAAAGATAAAATTTCCACATTGAAATAAAAAAATATCACTACCAGATATTGAAATAATAAATCCATTCTCAAAATCATTTTCAATACCAAAATATTTAAAAAGAGTATATAATATTTAGTTTTCCTTTTAAAAACATTCCGGCTTGGTAAGGAAGATAAAGATCAAATAATAATCGCGGTGACGGAAAGGACGTTGTCACTGCTTACGTAAAAAACATTCATTTTTGTCATTCATTAAAACACTTCATATAAAAATATTCTCTTTGAATGAAATGAAAAGTCAAAGTGTTTATATGGAGTATAAAATAAAATCGCATATAAAAACAAAATATGCCTCAATGAAAGGAGATTGAGACGAAGTTTCTTACCTCATGTCTGACTTGAATCGATCATTCTTTAATCTCCTGAATAATAAACTAAAGTTAATTTCTACTTGATTACGAAAAAATTTCATGTTTATTATTCAATTTATATCACTTATTACCATGTTATAAACATTATGTAATCATTTAAGTTAATAACGTTCGTTTTGTCGATATTTGGTACTTGAGTCAAAATGGACTTTTTATAATTACATGTTGTTCATCAGGTCAAAGGTTCATTATATTGAAAATGGTATTAGTTATTTAGATGTCATATATATCTAGTATATATATATATATTTATAACAGTACATATAATTTCAAGGTATGAAATGAAATGCACCGTTCATGGAGACGGTAAGTTGTACGTACGCATGAATGCTACTTTAATTTCTATTTCTTTTTTTAATGTTATTAAAACATAATGATAAATAGGTATATTATAATTATAGAATAATATCATATATAATATCATTAACTGTATCCTTTATACATCCCACATAAGGCATTAACGAGTCACATCACTTTGAGGGGTCGGTAGTCCACACTTCCTCAAATGAAATTTTCATGTTTACATATAATGGAAACCATAAAGGAATGATATGAAAAAAATACAAAATCATAAATAAAAAATAAACACAATATATATCATATATAAATACAGTTTCATCTTAATGTCCACCATGATAGGCAGTAGGAGATAATCGAACAATCATTGTTTCGGGAGGCACTAGTTTACCATCCATAGAAACATTATGTTCTTCACCCATTGAATAGAGGTGTGTATAAGTGTAGTTATAATACTTATCATCACTACTAGAAATGTTGTTTTTCCCAACGGGTGTTTACCAATGGTTTGCTAAAACCTTTGGGCTTGAAGGATTAAGAAATCCTTTCCCAACGGTTCACTGAAACCGTTGGGAAAAGCCACCCCTTTACCAATGGTTTCTTCAAACCGTTGGTAAAGGGGTGTGTTAATCACCCTTTTTCCAACGGTTCTGTTGAACCGTTGGGAAAGGGTCACCCCTTTTCCAACGGTTTCATCAAACCGTTGGTAAAGGGGTCCATAGCATCTCTTTCCCAACGGTTCTTAAAAACCGTTGGGAATTATTTCTCCCAAATCCAACCGCGGGGCTGCTCTCCCCCATTCGCACAGAAACCTAATTTCATCCGCTCCACCGCTCTCCTCTCGCGAAATCCCCTATCCGAATAGGTGAAAACCATCTGAAATCAGGTATCTTTTCATTTATACACATATACTTCCTTATTTTTATTATTATTGCTTTAGTATTTTAGTTTTAAGTTATTAATCCAGCTCCAGCTCTCTGCTACTCTCCAAATCCCCCATCCGAATAGGTGAAAACCCATTTGAATCATCTCAAATCAAGTAATTTTTTGTTTATACACATATGGTCCCTTGTCTTTATTATTTTTATTGTTATTGCTCTAGTATTTTAGTTTTAAGTTATCAATCCAGCTACAGCTCTCTGCTACTCTCGAACTCCCCCATAGGAATAGGTGAAAACCCACCTGAATCGTCTCAAATCAGGTAATTGTTTCTTTATACACATATGGTACCTTGTTTTTATTGTTATTGATCTAATATTTTAGTTTTAAGTTTGGATTTTAATGTGATTTCACCGTGTAAAATAGCGAAATGAATAAATATTTTGTTAATTAATTAGTTTCCCCTGGATAATCAGTTGTGTTATAATGTCCATGCTAAATAAAGGGGTAATGTAATAAAAGAACTTGAATAAATAAATTGTGGAAGTTGGGGTATGTTGCATCTATGAGAGGTTTTTTGTTGTGTTTCATTGTATGTTGTAGGCTGTTTTATGGGGATTGAGGTGACCAGTTGGGCTTTGTGATATGTGGGGTTGTAATGTGATGGTTAGTGGGCATGGATGTGTCATGTGAAGTTGTATGATAGTGATGATGTGTGGTGGTGTTGTGTCGTGTGGAGGTGTTGTGTGATGAAGTTGTGGTGTATAATGTGGTGAGGTGGTTTTGGTTTTGTGGTGTTTTGTGATGTGCAATATTTTTATTGTGATATGTGGTTGTTTTGGTGAGATGGTTGGTCGATGTAACATGGTGTCGATGGTTATTGTGAGATGGTGAGTTATTGTGTGGTGGTTTTATTAGTTTCCTGGTTATCTATGGAATAAATTATGCTGTTAAAACAAAAAAAAAACAAGATATTAAATAAATGAGATGGAATAGAAATGGATCTGTGGTAAATGGATTTAATTAATTTAACATTAAATGAATGGACAATGTAAGTGTGAATGAAGTGGCTTATAAATGAATTTTAGAAATGCTATGCGTCTTGTGCGGTGGTGGTGTGGTTTATGTGTTTTATGGTAGTAGTGAAGTGTGTGATTATGTAGTTAATGTGAACCCATAGTTTGAGTATTTTGTGCTATCTATATATCATGTATTTTTATGTTATTTCTACACATTCCAGGGGAATGGTATGTCTAGGTGGTGGTGGTGGGGTTACAGGGGAGGGGGTGTGGGCTGTTTGGGAGGGTGGGCGGGGCTATCCAGGGGGTACGGGGTGTCCAGGGGGGTACGGGGGTGGGCGGACTGTCCACAAGGGTGGATGGGCTGTCCACGGGGCTGGCCGGGCTGTCAAGGAGGGGTGGGCGGGTTGTCCAGGGGGGGTGGGTGGGCTGGCCACGGGGGGTAGGGGTGTCCAGGGGGGTGGGTGGGCTATCCAAGGGGGTGGGGGCTGTCCATAGGGAGAAGGGGTGTCGAGGGGGGTGGGTGGGCTATCCACGGGGGTGGTTGGGCTGTCTAGGGGGTAGGGGGTGTCCACGGGGGTGGGTGGGTTGTACACGGGGGTGGGCGGGGCTGTCCACGGGGGTGGGAAAGGCTGTCCACGGGGGTGGGCGGGGCTGTCCAGGGGGTGTGGGCTGTCCTGGGGGTCTGGGTGGGGTGTCCTGGTGGGGGAGGGGTGTGTGGGGTGTCCAGGGGGGTGGTATGTCTAGGTGGTGGTGGTGGGGTTGCAGGGGAGGGGGTGTAGGCTGTTTAGGAGGGTGGGAGGGGCTATCCCGGGGGGGTACGGGGTGTCCAGGGGGTACGGTGGATTGTCTGATGTTTCTCTAATGACCAAGGACAGAATGTTTGGAAAACATCACAAGTCCTGACTGGTTGATCCTAGAAGCAATTTCATGATCATGGATGTAATGCCTATAGGGAATCTCTTGATTTTTGTGATCATCTCCATTTTCATCAAAAGACATGTTTGACACACTGGGAGGGAAACTCTAGAGTTAGTGTGACATGTCTTGAAGGGTGATTTATGTCCATAGTGACATGATTTGAGGACATCACATGACCTAGTTGGTGTGCCTGGAGGGTGTTAAGGGAGCCATCTAACATTCCTAACATTTAATATGAGACTAAGATAATATGTATTGATTCCCCTATATAGAAGGAGATACATATCTATTGGAAAACATGTAGTCTGTATGGTGAGAATTAAAGGCTTTTCATTTCACGGGTGGCATATTCATGGGTGCCATCTGATTTTATTTGACATGTCAAGGGGACATCAAATGATCAAAATAGGTTTCCAATGGAATGTATTGTGAACATGATGAAATTTCCTAGTGCAATAAAATTTCATAGGTGGTGCATGATATGAACATTAGGGTCAACATATATTTCCTTCACCTTAGTCTCCCATATTTTAGTATTTCATCCATCCTTTTATCCCAAATTCCATAGATTTATACATTATTTTATTATATTATGTCTCAAATTATCTAAAATATGTGTTTTATGTTCTTCACGTGACCTATCATAATTCCTTCTCATAATATATAGTGATCATGGGAAGATCCCATGCATGATTCATGATCAGTCAAATTATTCTGTAGATCATAAATAATGGAAGCCTTACAGGATGTGAGATGATTATATCTATGAAATCTACTCAAGTACCTGGTGAGGAAGTGAATATTAATTCAAAAAGGTAAATCGCATATGAGGATACCCTACTAATATGGTTATGGGATGAGGCATTCTCTTATGTGATAACACATTAAGTTCTTGTTGGTTTTACATTTTTCAATAACACATTAGTATGTTTTTTTCACATGTGTAGTTGATACCATGATTATTTTCTTCCTTTATCGTTTACTTAAATGTATTTTCTATTAAAGTTGAATAATATTGAATTGTTTATGACAAAATGACTTATATGAATTCTTTTTACAGAATGGACAGAAGTTGGATGTATGAAACCGATCGTATCTCAAGTGATTTTCAAAACAATTTGGAGAGCTTTATAGATTTTACATTTCACAATGCTTCAGATAGTGGTCACATACACTGCCCATGTTCCAATTGTGTTGGTAGACCTTGGTTGAGTCGTGAAGAAGTCAGTTACCACATAACCAAAAATGGTTTTCAAGCAAACTACTTTGTGTGGTATCACAATGGGGAGAAAATGAAATCTCAAATTGGTGATGATCGAAATGAAAGGACTGGAATGGAGAATTTGTTAGATGATCGGTTTCCGTTTATTCGTCATCATGAAAAGAAAAGGATTTCGACTCAAGAATACATCGATATGAGGACAACTGATGCATCTAGTGAAAATTATGATATTGGTAGGGTGAAAAATTGAATGATGCTGCCACGACTCTAGTATATCGACAATGCGATAAAATGAAAAAGCTGGAATTTTTAATCCGATTGTTTCATGGAAAAACTATGTATGGGATTTCTAATACAGCAATCGATTACATTCTTACCCTCTTGAAAGATTTACTTCCAGATGATGCAGATATTCCCTCAAACCACTATATGGCATGGAAGTTAGTTGAAGAACTTGGATTTTCCAGAAACAAAATTCATGCTTGCCAGAAAGATTGCAGTTTATTCTAGGAAGAAACCGCTGAACGAAATGAATGTATAAAATGTGGCACATCCCGCTGGAAGTCAAAATCTGATGGAACACCATCCCGCGTTCCACAGAAAGTAATGTGGCACTTTCCATTGATCCCCAGACTCCAGAATCTTTTTATGTCTGATGACATATCAATAAAAATGAGATGGCATGATACTGAGAGAAAGAAGACTAATGATGAGTTGGTTCAGCCTGTAGATGGATTTGCATGGCAGAGATTTTATGCTCGACATCTTGATTTTGCAGCTGACGTGCGTAATGTGAGGCTGGGTCTTTCATGCGACGGTTTTAATCCGTTTGGGCAGATGCTTACTTCGCACAGCACATGGCCAGTTTTTATACACATTTATAATCTTCCCCCATGGTTGTGTATGAAAAAATCTTTCACTTTCATGAGTATACTCATATCTGGTCCTTCTAATCCCGGCATTGATATTGATGTATACATGCAACCTTTAATAAAAGAGTTGAAACTTCTTTGGGATGTGGGTGTGCGCACATACGATGCATGTTCGAAAGACATATTTCATATGCGTGCTGCGCTTATGTGGATGATCAATGATCTTCCGGCTTATGCAATGATGTCTGGATGGAGCACGAAGGGAAAACTGTCATGTCCAGTTTGTATGAAGAATACACGATCCAGAAGACTGAAACATCGTTGTAGTTTCAGTTTTATGGGACATCGACGATTTTTGCCAAAGGATCATCCATATAGAATGAATCGTCGAAGATTTGATAATACTATAGAGACCGATGATCCACCTCAGCGTATGTCTGGAACTGATGTGCTTAATGAATTTGAAAGATTTTAGTTTTTCGTTCGGGAAGGGTCAAATGAAATCTGGAAAGAGAAATAATGTTTCCACAGAAACCTGTTACAATTAGAGGAAGAGGAGTATCTTTTTTGATTTGCCTTATTGGTCAACCAATTTTCTACGTCATTTCCTAGACGTAATGCATATTTAAAATAATATATGTGAAATGTTGCATTCAGTTCTTCTAAATGTAAAGGGGAAGACAAAAGATGATTTACGATCTCGACGTGACCTTGGTGGATTGGGGCATTAGACCAGAATTGCATCCTGTGTGTATCAGTGAAAATAAATGGCAACTTCCATGTGATTCTTATGTGATGACTCCTACTAAAAAAAACAATTTTTGGAAGTATTAGAGACTATTAGAGTTCCTGATGGCTATTCAAGAAACATATCTAAACGGGTCAACAGAAGATAGTTGAAGCTAAAATCTTTGAAGACACATGATTATCACGTTCTACTACATGAGTTGCTTCCAATAGCAATCTGTCATCTTTTTTCCAATAATGTAAGGGTGGGTGTTATTCGGTTGTGCCATTGGTTTACAGATCTTTGTGCTAAGAAGTTGTCCAAGTATTTCTTGCAAAAAAATGTTGACAGATTCCCCATTAATTTTGTGTGAGTTGGAGAAAATATTTCCCCCATCATTTTTCACATGCATGCTGCATCTGACTGTCCATATTCCAACTGAAATACTTCTCGGAGGACCTGTTTCTTTTCATTGGATGTATCCAACTGAAAGAAATATGTTCACATTAAAGTCTTATTTTCGAAACAAGAATCATCCCGAAGCTTCTATCGTGAACGGTTACTTAGCTCAAGAATGTATGGATTTCTGTTCAATGTATTTCTGATCTTACTAAAAGAATGAACAGACCAATGAGAAATGAAGCAGAACAATATGAGCAAATTGAACCCAGTTTTCCATCACTTCCTCAAACAGGAGGAATTCCTGGATCATATACATTGAAGACATTAATCCATGAAGAGCGGGAGATGGCACATCGCACAGTTTTGTTCAACTGTGATTTGTTCGATGACTATATCAGGTAACAAAATTGAATATGTATATCTTACATATATATCTGATAAACTATTCATATTTTTTTATCTACAGGGAACATAAAACAATGATAAATAGGAAGCATCGTTCTTTATCTTTGAGAAGGAGAGAGACTTTGCATAGCAAAGAGTTTTCTGCTTGGTTAAAATTGAAGGTAAAAATATTACTGTTTAAATTAATTATTTCAATATTTACTTAAGTTTACCTGTCATTTATATTGCAGGTATTGAGTTTGTCTGCTGACTCTGTCTCTGAGGAAATAAGAGCTTTGGATTTTGGTCCTAATACCGTGGTTCGTGACTATAAATCAATTGTTATCAATGGGTACAGATTTATTGTCACTGAACGAGCCAAAAACATGAGAACACAACATGATGGTATTATGGTTACTGCCACAACAGATTGTTATGCCAGTGCATCAGATAGTAGAACGCGACTTGAAAATGTGGGTTATTATGGAGTTGTTGAGAAAATAATAATATTGGATTATTACTCTCATGGACGAGTCACAATGATGAAATGTCATTGGTTTGATTCGATGACGAGACATGGCACATTTATTGATGATTGTGGATTTCGAGTAATTAATATGACCCGCATTCTTGCTACCGAAGAACCATATGTGTTGGCATCAATGGCTAAACAAGTTTTTTATGTCAAAGATCAACTTCAACCTAAATTTGGTGTCATAGTTGAAGTAATTCCAAGACATATTTTTGATTATGCTGATGATGGAATTGACACTGTCCCTATTGCCATTGGAACCAATCCATTTATTTCTTTTGATGACTCAAATAGCTCAATTGTCAGAGTTTATTGTGAACCTGAAGTTGTGGTTGGAAATATATAGAATCATTCATCCATGTTCTCAATTATTTTGGTTTACCTCATGTTGGGTTGTTAAGGTTGGTAATATTCATATTTATTTAGTATTGATCACAAATATGTTTTAGCTGACTTGACCGTTATGTGAATTTTCAATGTTCATTGGTTGCTGTTTTATTTGAATTTCATTTTCTAATTTGGAATTGAACTATATTCAAACCAAATCAAACAATATTTCTAACTTGGTGAACATTACAACTTGTATGTTTTATTAAATTCATTCAAGCTCTTCTAAAACAATTGATAGCTAAATTACCAATGAATCCCCTTATTCCCTCATATATTTAGTTTTTTGGTTTACACATTAATTTTCTTTTTCTAATTAATTACATATTTGTTTTCAAATGCAGGAAATGCAGCCAATTGAAGAGAGACGAAGAAAAAAAATGGCGGAGAACAATCGTCGGATGGAGGAGATGGGCATTCCACCATTAGTGCCTACAGTGAGTACTTTATTTCAAATATATATATATATATATATATATATATATATATATATTTATATATTTATAGAAAATATAATGTCATGTGATTAATTTTTTTTAAACTTTTTTGTAGGATCCACCATTACATCGACAGTTATTCGACGAGGAGCCTAGTACTGGTCCTAGTACTCAGGCCGGTGGTACGAGGAGGGTTCATACCAGAGGTGGACGTAGAGCTGCGCGTGCCCGACTAGACCCTGCCCCTCCCACTGACATTTCAGCCTTCCCACATTCTGATCCCAGTGTGTCGTTAGGGACACATGGGGTATTTAGGCCTCCCATGTTTTCGCTACCTTCTGCATCTTCTGCCCCATCATTTTCACATCCCATGATGATTCCCACTCCCCAGTCAGCATCAGGTCATACAGCTGTTCCATCTTCTTTTCCTTCTACTTCTGTCTCTCCGAGCTTTTATATTCCATCGTCTTCGACTCCTGTTCCACCAGAGGGTGTTCTATCAGATTCTGTGGATCCGGCGCCACTCATTGATCAGACTAGTGCGGGTATATTTATAAAACCCTAAAAAACATTTATAGCAATATTTATTTTCATTATAACATGTTTTGATAAAATATTTGTTTTTCTTTCATGATAGATACATCTACTGACAGGAGGCGGGGGCGGGGCCGTACACGCATGCGTTCGGTGTCGAACCGTCACACACAGGTTATGGTGGAATATAATGAAGACAATTAGATGGTTGAGAAAATAGGGCAGCAATGTCGGAGTTTTCTGGCGACGCTTGCCAAATACTCCGACATCATTCCCGTCAGCCCGCTGTCATGGAGACATTTGCCACATGAGGTCAAAGATAGAGCTTGGTCAGAAATATGGGTAAAAAAATATGTTGTATTTAATGCCATGAATTATTTTTGTATTTATATGAATTCATATTTTGATTTCAGCTTCGATTTAAT